>ML360895.1:0-13344 GCA_005239505.1 Nicotiana paniculata | reverse complement strand
CTCACTGGGTACATATTTGTTTATGTACTCATGCTGCACTTCTGTATTTAATTGTACAGGTTCAGAGGCTGGTTCATCTGGTTATCAGACCAGAGCTCATTCTGATCTTAGTTGGACCCGACTTCACGGTGAGCTGCTCTCCTGGCGATTCTCGGCAGCACCATGGAGTTTTCTTTTGCTTATTTCCCGTCTATTTCTTTCAGACAGTGGGATTGTATATTATGTTTTGTATATTCTGTTAGTATGTCCGTAGGACTTGTGACACTAGTTCCTAGCACACACGTAGTTGTTATTTTGGTTTGCGGGTCTATATATATATGTTCATTCCTCTTTTTGACTTATTTGGTAAAAATGGCTTACTATCATTTTTTTTGTTTCAATAAATGTTTTGAACTTTAAAAACTTGGCACGTATTGGGATGTTTAACCAAGCATGGGAGGAATCCTTAGTAATTTAAGTGTGGGCTTGCCTAACCCCGGTGTTGGGTTCCATCACGACCTGAGTTAGTACTTTGGGTCGTAACAAAAACTAATAACACATACATTCAAATTTTAAAGACTTCATTAATGGACTTCAGCAGCTCTACCTTAATGAGATTTTCAGCAGCAAAATCACTGTGATAGACTTCATTCATCATGGCAGAAAGCAAAAAGTGGATGGATCTGATAACGAATAAGATAACCATAGATCTTTGATGCACAAAATGTTAAACATAGACAAAGCTTAAACAAATTTCAACTTCAGTTTCACAAAAAAAAAATCAGATTGTGGTGTTACATACCTAACAGTGAGTGGAAAGAAGACAAGGACCAAATAAAGGCCTAGAAAACCAAAGAAAGGAAACCAGCTTCAGCAGCAATAGCCAAACACACAACACAACAGTAAAACCCAGGACTAAATAAAACTTCGAAGCCAACTTCTTGCCAAATGAGAAAGGATTTCTCAAGTTTTCAGAAATTTTCAGTTCAAAAATCAGTGTAAAAATGAGAGATAATTTAGACCTATTTTTGAGAGTGAATATGCTTATCAGCTCCCCTAAATGAGTGAGGGTCTATTCCTTAATAAGGAATATTCTACCCTAAATTTCAAAAATGTCAAATAGTACATCGTCTTTTAACAGATTTGGTATAGTTGTTAGGACAACTGTCCATCCAGCTATTTATTCAGATTTTACCTCTGATATTTAGACCTTTAGAACTCCAATATCTGATTTAATTCAGTTTTTTTCTTTTTATTTATTTTAGTTTAGGTCTTTATCTCTATTCTAGAGACTTCTTAGGCAATTTTAGATAAGATTCCTCCAATTACAATTCTTAAACTACCTTGCGAAGCCCCTGTATTTACCCTTATCATTCAAGGCTTGGGTCACATGGTTGACAAGCTTGGGCCTAAACTAACTGGGCCTTCCATTGCCAAAGACCAGCCCATTACTGAGTTCCAGAATCAAGGCAACTCAGAACAACCGAGACTAATTATGAGACTAATAAATGCCATGAAGTTGACTGAAATTAACTAGTTATGANTCAAGGCAACTCAGAACAACCCACACTAATTACTATGAGACTGATAAATGCCATGAAGTTGACTGAAATTAAATAGTTATGCAATTAAACTTCTTAATTAACAAAAATCAGTGATGAAGCTGAAACTAACATGAAAACCTAAACCAAAGTATTTAACTACCTAAAAAATGATTCAATTAATCCTAAACACATATGTTTAAACTAACAATCAGAATTAATTAATCAACATGAATCAAAAGCTAAACCTAATCGACTATTTCAAACAGAAAAGAAAACAAAAGAACAAGATAAAGGGGTGTACTGATTTTGAACGGAAAATGCAACGACGATTGAGGCGAATCGCCGAGCGACGAAAGCGTCGAGGCTGGGTCGGTCGCTGTTCATTTGGACGGAACTTGGCCGGAATTCGACGAGCTTCGAAATGAGCCGAAAATGACACTAATCAATTGTTCTCACTGAGAGCAACTGATTAGCATAAATTTTGGCTCGAATCAAGGACTGAAATCGTTGAAACCAGAAAGAGGAATAAATTTAGGGGTTTTGTTTCTTTTTGGGATTTCAGATCTGGAATTTAAACGAATGGGTGAGAATTTTGGAGAATTTGGTGGTAGATATGAGATGAGGAGAACGTGGTGATTATCTGGTGTGAATTTGGGTGGGATTGGAGTAGCGCCACCGCTGTGGGCGATTTCCGGCGGCGGAGGACGGCGGGGACAGTGAGGGGTTAGAGGCGGCTAGGGTTGGTCTTTGAGAGAGAAGAGAGAGGGGGTGTTTTGGGGTTAGGGGGTCTATCCAGACACTTATATGGGAGTGGGGAGATCAGTTCCCAGCAGTTGGATGGTGGGAAATCAACGGTTGGGATTGGCTTGGCCAAAACGGCGTCGTTTTGGTAGGAAGGGGGTTGGACAAGATTTTTTGGTATTGGGCTAGGGCGTTTTTGGGTTAGACTTTGTGACTGGGCTTGGTTAATTATTGGCCCAGCACGATTTTGTCTAAATGAGACTCCATATTAATTTCTAAAACCAAATTATCTAACTCAATCTTAATTTAATACTAATTTGTGAAATTAATTAGCTATTTTACCTTTATTATTTAACTAATAATGCAAGATGATGAAGGTTGAAGTATATTTTTTTTTTGTTAGTTTTCATGAGTTGAAAAGTAAAAAATGCGACTAGAAAAATGCAAATAATTCCAAAATAAATACAAAAATTCTATAAAAAATCTAAAAATAAATAAGACTAATTTATTTATTAATTTTGTAGGAATATTTTAGTAAGGTAAAAATTACATGCTCACAGCTGCCCCTCTTTGCTCGGAAACGCAAAGAGTTTTCGGGCAAAGACAAAGTGAGCAGTTATGAACAACTTTTACCCATTTGGATACTCCATGGTAAGAACTTTGGAAAAGTTTGACCGAACCTTGCTTCAAAGGTTGCCTACATATCCTTGGCTGTAAAGGAATCAAGTTAGTGTAGTTCTGGAAGTTTTGGTAGCTGGGACTACCGGGAAGCTGTGATTTCACTGTTGTTGATGTTGTTACTGCTTGCTGAGCTCCTTATTACATCAAAATCAAAAAATGAAAAAGACTAACTAAGTCTATCAGGTACGAGTTACAAGATTCCTATCTACAAGTCTTCTAAAGCTTGATCTTGAGTCTTTGATGTTTCTTTATGCAGACTCTAATCTGAATCTTGATGCTTGTTAGTTGTAGGTGCTGGTTCAATCTTCTTCAGCTTTTTCGGATCAAGACGGGACATGCATATCTTGTGACTTCAATCTTGTCTTGAGCAGTCCACATCTTTTCCGCTTCTATACTTTAGGTTCAACTCTTTTATTTTTCTTCTTTTCTTTTATTCTGAGTTGAGACTTCTTCTTTTGGTCGTCTTGAACCATGTGCCTCGAGGTATAACTTGCTCAGGCATTAAAACAAACGAACGAAACTTTTCTGCCCCAGTTTTTACTAGGAAATTTTCGTGAGTTATTGTAACGAAATTCTATACTACTTCATTATTGAAAGCGATAAAAAGGGCGGGAGTGGAGACCCTATGTCTAAAAGTAAAATCAACTAAGGAATGGAGACCCTATGTTAGAAAGTCATCAATTAGGGGGTGTAGACCCCATCTTGGCATCAACTAGGGAGTAGAGACCCTATGTTGGCATCAGGTTATGCTGGCATCAACTAGGGGTTGGAGACCTTATGTTGGCATCAACTAGGGAGTGGAGACCCTATGTTGGCATAAACTAGGGAGTGGAAACCCCATGTTGGCATCAGGTTATTCTGGCATCAGGTTATGATGGCATCAACTAGGGAGTGGGACCCTACGTTGGAAAAGTCATCAGGTTATGCTGGCATCAACTAGGGAGTGGGACCCTATGTTGGAAAAGTCATCAGGTTATGCTGACATCAACTAGGGAGTGGGATCCTATGTTGGAAATTCATTAGGTTATGTTGGCATCAACTAGGGAGTGGGACCGTATGTTGGAAAAGTCATCAGGTTATGCTGGCATCAACTAGGGTTTGGGACCCTATATTGGAAATTCATCAGGTTATGCTGGCATCAACTAGGGAGTGGGACCCTATGTTGGAAATTCATCAGGTTATGCTGGCATCAACTAGGGAGTAGAGACCCTATGTTGGCATCAGGTTATACTGGCATCAACTAGGGAGTAGAGACCCTATGTTGGCATCAGGTTATACTGGCATCAACTAGGGAGTAGAGACCCTATGTTGGCATCAGGTTATGCTGGCATCAACTAGGGAGTGGGACCCTATGTTGGAAATTCATCAGGTTATGCTGGAATCAACTAAGGAGTGGAGATCCTATGTTGGCATCGAGTTATGTCGGCATTAACTAGGGAGTGGAGAACCTATGTTGGCATCAGGTTGTGTTGGCATCAACTAGGGAGTGGGACCCTATGTTAGCATCAGGTCATACTGGCATCAACTAGGGAGTGGAGACCCTATGTTGGCATCAGGTTATACTGGCATCAATTAGAGAGTGTAGACCCTATATTGGCATCAACTAGGGAGCGGAGAACCTGTGTTGGCATCAGGTTATGTTGGCATCAATTAGGGAGTGGGACCCTATGTTGGAAAGTCATCAGGTTATACTGGCATCAACTACGGAGTGGGGACCCTATGTTGGAAAAGTCATCAGGTTATACCGGCATCAACTAGGGAGTGGAACCCTATGTTGGAAAAGTCATTAGGTTATGCTGGCATCAACTAGGGAGTGGGACCCTATGCTGGAAAAGTCATCAGATTATGCTGGCATCAACTAAGGAGTGGGGCCCTATGTTGGAAAGTCATCATGTTATGTTGGCATCAACTAAGGAGTGGGACCCTATATTGGAAAAGTCATCAGGTTATGATGGAATCAACTAGGGAGTGGGGCCCTATGTTGGAAAAGTCATCAGGTTATGCTGGCATCAAATAGGGAGTGGGACCCTATGTTAGAAAAGTCATCAGGTTATGCTGGCATCAACTAGGAAATGAGGCCCTATGTTGGAAAAGATGTAGCTAGGGATTTAGAGACCCTATACAATCGGGGTTTTGAATAATTTTCAACATCATTTCTTCTTTATCTCTTTTTTTTAATTATATTCAGATAATGAGTAAATGCGGGAAAGAATTTTGGAAGAGACTTCCCTTTTTGGAGTTGTTGCTGCAAAGCTGTTTCTAGCCCTTGCGCAGCTTCTTTTTGGTTGCACCCCCCTCTTGCAAGGTTGCTTTTGGATTGCACTTGTTTCTTATTTTTCAAACAAAGAACAATTTGTCAATTTGAAACGGTGGTTGGTTTTTTGGCCTTGATTATTTTGGCCACTTGATCTCGGCCCATCTTTTTGACGAAAATCTCTCAAACTGCTTGTTGGCTTGTTGGGGATTGGTTTCATTTCTAACCCTGGAGATCTTCGATTTTTCAGATTTTTCTATGATGGTTGGTCGTGTGGGACTCAACCTTTTTTACTTTAATTTGCCTTTGAAGTCTTTCACTTCTGACCCTTTTTTTTTCGATTTTTTGCTTCGGAGCATTGGGGGAATTTTTGGCTCTTCAAACTTTGCTGCAACGACTAGTCGCGTGGGACTTAACCTTTTCCAACTTTATTTTGCCTTCGTAGGCCTTTTGTTTTTGGCTTCTTTTTTCAACTTTAATTTCAAAGCACTTGGGGTACCTTGGCTTTTCAAGCCTTGCCGAGATGGTTAGCCACGTAGGGCTCAACCCTTTCAACTTCATTTTTTCCATTGTAGGTACTTCAATTTGATTTCCTTGTTTTGAGAGTTTTCAATTTCAAAACATCAACCACCATGGCCGGTCGAAGTCGACTTGTTCCTCCCGACGAGGCTGGGTGCCTTTTTGCATACTAGCTCGTATCAAATGAGAACCCTATAAATCAGTCTTGCCATCCTTTATTTGCCTCAGTTTCGGAACAGAGTTAGATCGAAAGGGATTAAAAGAAAATAAACAATGGAACGGATAATGAATTAAACAAGAGGTATCTCTTTAGGGGAAAGGAAAGGCAGACTTATCAAGAGTACATGCGGACTTCAATGAACATGACATGCCTCTTGCACTGGATGTTTGATCCATGTAAATCGTCTGACTTTCATAAATTCATCACAACTATTACCTCGAGATTGATAAACCTGCCCCGGACTGTGTCCATGTTAGTGACCAATTATCATCTCTTTCGATCAGCGGTGCCCTTTGCGGGTTTTCACCGTCTAACCTCTCTCATTTCTCTTCTCTTCGTCGCCTTGTAGTGCTCTTTACGAGTTTTCACTAACAAGACTCTCTCATTTTAAGTCTCCATGCTTACCTTCGCCTCACGGTGTCCGTATGGGTTTGCACCGATAAGACACTCTCATCTTATTTCTCTCATTTGATTGCATCAGATTCAAGTAATTGTATCCTCCAATTTTGGACATCTTTAACGATTGATTGGAAGTACTTGAACAGGATTTGGGGTAAAAAGAATTTGGATTGAATTACAACTTTGGAAACTTTCAGGCGAAACCATCGCCGAACCATTATAAATTTTGCACCAATTTTATCTTCGGGGGAAATTTGGATTTTTATTTTGGTGTGACTGAACCCCAGAGAGAGGCTGCCTACGTATCCTTTCGGAATCAAGTCGAACGTAGTTCAGGGAAACATTTTGCTCTTTTTTTTTTGTAATGACAATTTAGGTTCCAAGGAGGGTGATGAAATAAGAATAAACGGCTCAAAAAGGTTTACAAAAGTTGATAGTGTTTGGGGTAGTGAGAATGAAGGCCTTCATCATTCCAATTGGAGGGTGTCAAAACCGCGAAAAAAATCAAACATAATACCTTTTGACTGCAACTGCATTGACAGTTGTTTCAGGATCATTTCCTCCAATGTCTCCTAAGTACAATGCTCCTTTTGGCAACAATTTTCTTATAATGTATGGACATTTCCAATTCGGGGCGAACTTTCCTTTTGCCTCTTCATGATGTGGGAGGATACGTCTTAGGACGAGTTTCCCCACTTCAAAGTTCCTAGACCGCACTTTCTTGTTGTAGGTGCGGGCCATTCTTTGTTGGTAAAACCGCCCGTGACAAACCGCGGTCATTCTTTTCTCATCAATCATAGTTAATTTTTCTAGTCGGGTTTTGACCCATTCATCAATCTCAATTTCAGCTTCAACAATGATCCGAAGAGACGGAATTTTGACTTCTGCAGGTATTACGGCTTCAGTGCCATACACCAATAAATAAGGAGTAGCCCCAACTGATGTGCGCATGGTCGTGTGATATCCCAATAATGCGAAAGACAACTTCTCGTGCCATTGCCTAGAACTGGATCATTTTCCTGAGGATTTTCTTGATGTTTTTATTTGTCGTTTCAAAGACGCCATTGGCTTTGGGTCGGTAAGGGGTGGAATTACGGTGTGTAATTTTAAATTGTTCACATACCTCCCTCATCAAATGACTGTTCAGATTCACAACATTGTCAGTAATGATAGCTTTTGGACTACCAAAACGACAGATAATGTTGGAATGCACGAAGTCCACCACTGCTTTCTTAGTGACGGCTTTGAAAGTGACCGCTTCGACCCATTTTGTGAAATAGTAGATGGCAACCAAAGATAAATCTGTGTCCATTTGAAGCTCTCGGCTCAATCGGCCTAATGACATCCATTCCCCAAGCAACGAACGGCCAGGGTGCTGACATATGATGCAACTCTGAAGGTAGTGCATGAATCAGGTCACCGTGTATCTGACACTGATGGCACTTTCGGACAAAACTGAAACAATCATTTTCCATGGTCATCCAGTAATATCCTGCCCGCAGGATTTTCTTTGCAAGGACATATTCGTTCATATGGGGGCCGCATACTCCTGCATGCACTTTGTTCATGATCTTTTCAGCTTCTTTGGCGTCCACACACCTTAACAGGTTCAAATCTGGAGTTCTTTTATACAACACCTCTCCGCTTAAGAAGAAACTGTTGGCGAGCCTTCGAATGGTTCTCTTTTGGTCTCCAATGGCCTGCTTCGGGTACTCTTTAGTTTTCAAGAACCTTTTAATATCATGATACCATGCATGGAAATCGGGTTCTACTTCAACCGTGTTGCAATAACCATGTCTTTCTCGGATTTGAATCTCTAACGGGTCAATATGGACATTGCCCGGATACGGCAGCATTGCAGCTAAGGTAGCTAACGCGTCAACTAACTCATTGTGGACTCGAGGAATATACCTGAATTCAACGGAACTGAACCGCTTGCTGAGATCTTCCACATGTTGTCTATATGGAATAATCTTGATATCTCTAGGTTCCCATTTGCGTTGTGCTTGTCGAATGATCAAATCAGAGTCTCCCGTGATTAATAATTCCTTTACATCTATATCAATTTCCATGTTCATGCCCATTATGCAAGCATCATATTCGGTAGTGTTGTTTGTATAGAAGAACCGAAGACGGGCGGTGGCCGGATAGTGTTGTCCGTGGGAGAAATCAAGATTGCCCCAATCCCGACACCTTTTGCATTTACTGCTCCATCAAAGAACATTTTCCCAGTTTTAGTGTCTTCCGGGATTACTTCAACTGAATTTACTTCCTCATCCGGGAAATAAGTGGTTTTGGTATTCATCATCAACCGGGTTCTCAGCCAAATGATCGGCCAAGGCTTGGGCTTTCATAGCCGTGTGAGTGACATAGACAATGTCGAACTCTGTGAGCAGGATTTGCCACTTTTCTAACCTCCCCGTGGGCATTGGTTTTGGAATTTGTACTTCAGAGGGTCCAACCTGGTTATGAGATATGTGGTATAGGCCAACAAATAATGCTTGAGTTTTTGAGCGAACCAAGTTAAGGCACAACAAGTTCTTTCTAGCAGAGTGTATTTGGCTTCATACCCATTAAATTTCTTACTCAAATAGTAGATGGCTTGCCCTTTCTTCTTGGTATCATCATGTTTCCCGAAGACACAACCAAAATAATTCTCCAAGGCCGTTAGGTATAAGAACAAAGATCTTCCGGGCTCAGACGGGACCAACATTGGCGGATTTGACAAGTATTAATTGATCTTGTCAAAAGCTTCTTGGCATTCATCTGTCCATTTGATCGCCGCATCTTTCTTCAGCAGCTTAAATATGGGCTCACAGGTGGTTATAAGTTGTGCGATGAACCGGCTGATGTAGTTTAATCTTCCCAGCAAAATCGTGATCTCTTTCTTGGTTTTCGGCGGTGGCAGATCTTGGATAGATTTTATCTTTGTTGGATCTAACTCAATACTCCTTCGACTGACTATAAACCCCAAGATTTTCCCAGATAGAACCCCAAATGCACATTTAGCGGGGATCAATTTTAGGTCATACTTGTGCAGACGCTCAAAGAACTTTCTCAAATCTTGAACATGGCCTTCTTGTGTTCTGTATTTAATGATTATGTCATCAACATACACCTCAATTTCTTGGTGTATCATGTCATGGAAGATTCCAGTCATAGCTCTCATGTAAGTTGACCCAACATTTTTCAAACCAAATGGCATAACCCTATAACAGTAGGTCCCCCATGGTGTGGTGAAAGCTGTCTTTTCCGCATCTTCTTCATCCATCAGGACTTGAAGATACCCAGCATAACAATCCACAAAAGACTGCACCTCATGTTTATCACAATTATCGACAATGATATGGATATTTGGTAACAGAAAGTTATCCTTGGGACTCGCTTTATTCAAATCCGTGTAGTCAACACATACTCGGATCTTCCCGTCCTTCTTTGGTACTGGGACTACATTGGCCAACCAGGTGGTGTCGGACCACTTGGATCACACCGGCTTTTTATTGTTTAACAACCTCTTCTTTAATCTTGTCGCTGATGTCTGTTTTGAATTTTCTTTGCTTTTGTTGGACAGGTGGACAATCTGGATAAATTGGAAATTTGTGTACCACTAGATCAACACCTATTCCTGGCATATCATCGTAGGACCATGCAAACACATCATTAAATTTGAACAAGAGTTGCATCAATGCAACTCTAGTTTTCTCTTTGGCGTGAATGTTTATCATGGTCTCCCTGCCCTCTTCTGAATTGCCCAAATTAATTGGCTCGGTTTCATTTAGGCTTGGCTTAGGCTTGTTCTCAAATTGTTCCGATTCTCGATTTATTTCCCTAAAAGCCTCATCTTCATCATATTCGAGCTCTTGATTCATTATTTCACAGTTAGACGGTGTTTCAAGATCTAGGCATGAAGTCCGCAAACATGTCATGTTATTTAAGGCCGCATTATTAGGACTAAAAATATAAGAAAAATAATAGAATCAGAAGGAATAACAGAAAAAGATCCATAGACGATAAAATATTGATTTCATTTCATTGAATTTGAATATAGCAGGGTTTACATTGCAATATAAAAGACAATAAAACTAAAAACACTTGAGTTACACCCTGAAATAACTCGAAATGCAGAAAGGATGACAGGACTGAACTACCGGGATTCCCGCCTGACTGGGAATGGAGTAGCTTTTCAATTTTGCAATTTAGCATTGGGTCCCATGTATTGCACCTCAGCAGTGCTCGAGCCTTCACCCGGCTGGACCATGTAGACTTCGTAGAGCATTTGCTTCATTGCTTCACAGATATCCTCAATTTCATCGGCCGTAAAGTCCTCTTCCTCTTCATATATGTACTTTGGCTTGACAAACAATCTGGCGAGGTGCGGGATTAGCTGAGGCAAAATCCACCCATATTTCTTACGTTTATCAGCCCACTTTTCATCGGCATCAGTAGCCTAGAAACCTATGCTAAATAATTTCTTGTTGGCAAGCAAGGTAACGGTTTCTATACACCCTGTAAAGATATCGCGAGCCCCTTCTCGGGTTTGTATCTATGTTTGATCATTTCACTGACGACCATGATTGACGCGTTTGATAAACAAGGTTGGGGACATGGTATTCCTTCCTCGCACTGGTCGGCAAGCACAATTTCAAAAGCCTGGTAGACGATGTGCTCACTTCCTTCTCTTGCCTCAAGACATGGGACTGACGGGTCCCTGTAGATTGACTGTTCATCCTCTCCATGGACCACTATTTCTTGGTTCTCATGTTCGAACTTGACCATTTGATGGAGAGTGGAGGGCACATCTCCCGCAGCATGGATCCAAGGTCTTCCTAACAGAAAGTTGTAGGAAGTGTCCATGTACAGAACTTGGAATGTTACTTCAAAATCTACGAGGCCGATGGTTAAGATTAAGTCAATTTCTCCTACAGTATCTCTCTTGACACCGTCGAAAGCACGGACACAAACATTGTTTGGCCTGATCCTTTCAGTCCCAATTTCCATCCTTTGTAATGTTGATAGAGGGCAGATATTTACTCCAGATCCGCCATCCAGCATGACTCTTTTCACATAATATCCCTCACACTTGACTTTCAGACCTAGGCATATGTTCTTGCCGACCAGTGCGAGGAAGGAATCGAGTTTCGATGATTGCGGTAGCTTTGTATGATGATTTCAGAACTAGGCATATGTTCGGAATGGGTTTCTGATGACCCGGGAGCGTTTCGGTGCCTAATATTAAAATAAGAATTCCTTAAGTTCCTATTATGGTTTGGGACGTGTTTTTGTGATATCGAGGTCCGAACGGAATTCCAAAATTGGGAATAGTTCTGTTATGCCATTTATGACTTGCCTACAAAATTTGGTGACATTCCGAGTTGTATAGGTCGGTTCGGCGCGTTGTTAGAGAAGTCAAGAAAACTTAAAGTTCCTAAGTTTGGTTCTAGGGGTTTTGAGGTGTGATTTCGATTTTTAGCGTTGTTTTGGGTGTTTCGAAGGCTCGAGCGAGTCCGTATTATGATTTTAGACTTGTTGTTATATTTGGACGCGGGCTCGGGTGGGCCAAGGTGCCTCCCGGACACCACACGAGGCCAAAAACCAGCTGAAATAGCTGCTGGTGCACCTGTTCTGGTGTGACCGTAGGTGAGGTTGCCCAATCGCAGGTGCGGGGCCGCTCCTGCGGTCCCAACCTCGCAGGTGCGACCCCAGCGGGCAGGCCAATTCTCTCAGGTGCAGAAAAAGTTCCGCAGGTGCGGTCTCCACTCTGCAGGTGCGGGCCCAGGTTTCCTTGTCCATTTCCGCAGGTGCAAGCCTTTGCTCGCAGGTGCGGTCCTCGAGCCGCAGGTGCCTGAAACACTGTCAGTCAGTGTGTTTTTATACACGGGATTTAATTTATTTTCCTTATCTTCTTCTTCTTCCTTGGGACGATTTCCACCATTTTAGAGGGGCAAACGGCCTGGTTATTGATGGTAAGTAAATTCTACTCTAATATTAGCTTCATGCATGGATTACAAGATAAATTAACTACCTAAATTAGTGAAAACTAAGGATTTGGGGTAGTAACCTAGGGCTTTTGAAAATGTAGAAAATTACCCGTCAATTAGCTATGAAATCGAGTGAAAATCGTATATTAATGATCCTTAGGCTATGGGTGAGTGTTTCCTACGAGAATTATTGGAATCCGAGCATGCGGGCCCGGGGTCGAATTTTAGAATTTCTTCAAGAATGGTGAATTTACTAAATGAGTAGGAGAATTTCCATACTTTGAGCATAAATAAATGAATTTGTATAACATTTGGCTAGTTTCGAGTCCTCGGGTGTAGAGTTCGAAGTTTTGGGCGCGTTCTTGGTCCGGGGAGTGGATTCAACACGAATTGAGTCTCCTTTCTAACCTTGTAAGAGGGAATTTTCCCCATAGGTGATTATAAGTAATTGCATGTCCTTATTTGCGGGGGCTACGCATGCACGAAGTGACGAGAGTCCGTGCGTAGCTACTACTATGTTATGATGGGTAGTTCTAGGACTCACGAGCGTGCTTATATGTGCCTTACATGTATTCCTAAACGTATTTTGAGTTGCTTATTATCCTTGATTTGGCATGAGAATATTAGGAAGTTGTGGTCCATGATATATTGCTTAGGTTCTTGACTTAAAGAATAATCTCTAATAATTCCCTAAAAATTGATAATTTTATATATGTATGCGGCATCACGTCACATGTATGATTCGTGAGCGGAATAGCGCTACTATTATGTCAACCGCGTCGCATGTTCGATTCGCGAGCGGGGTAATAGATTCATCTATGTTCGAGCCGTTCGACCCTCGGCAGTGCACATTTATTTTTCGCGACGTTTCGGTCGTACGTTTCCGGCCTATTATGTGCTGTATGATTTACTGGGAATTTGTTGAAATTGTATAAACTGGTTCATGTTAATAAGGGAATTTAGTACATTATGTGCTAGTGAAATTTGACATGCAAAGGTAAATACAACTGTACTTGATAATTTATCTCT
>ML360894.1:0-91807 GCA_005239505.1 Nicotiana paniculata | reverse complement strand
ATTTAACTCTGAGGGGTCCGAAACTCACCCGAGCCCCTCGGGACCCCGTCCAAAGGCACTGGCAGGTCTGTATCTATGATATAGACTCGATCGAATTTTCGGAACGTGAAAAACAACAACGAAACTAAGAATTCGACCCCAAAACCAAATTGAATCAAACTTTGAACTTAAAGTTCTAGAATTTGCTTTCAATGCGCCGAACTGACCTATACTATTCGGAATGACACCAAATTTGCAAGCAAGTCATAAATGAAATAACGAAACTATTCCCGGTCTCGGAATTCCGTTCGGACCTCGATAACACAAAAACACGTTCCAACCCAAATTTCAAACTTAAGGAAACTCTAATTTCGATATTAGGCGCCGAAACACCCCCGGTCATCCAAACCCATTCCGAACATACACCCAAGTCCGAAATCATCATACGAAGCTACCAGAACCATCGAAACTCGATTCCGAGGTCATTTACTCATTGACCGAAGTCAAACTTTGGCCTTAAAGGCCAACCTTAAGGAACCGAGTGTTCCTATACCAATCTAAATGCTTATGAATCCCGAACCACCCATCCCCGCAAGTCATAAATCATAATAAGCCACTACGGGAAGTCTCATCTAGGGGAACGGGGTCCTGATACACAAAATGATCGGTCAGGTCGTTACATTCTCCACATCTTAAACAAATGTTCATCCTCGAACGGGTCTAGAATTATACCTGAGTGCTGAATAAATGTGGATATCTGCTCCGCATGTTCTCCTCGGACTCCCAGGTTGCTTCCTTGACTGATTGGCACCTCCACTGGACCTTTACGGCAGAAACTAACTCTCTTGGATCTCAACTGGCGATCCTGCCTGTCAATAATAGCAACTAGCTCCTCCTCGTAACCTAACTTCTCATCCAACTGAATAGTGCTGAAATAAACCACGTGAGAGAAGTCGGCGTGGTACCTCCAGAGCATGGATACATGAAATACCGGATGAACTCCTGATAAACTGGGAGGTAAAGCAAGCTCATAAGCAACCCCTCCAACTCGCCTCAATACTTCGAAAGGACCT
Organism: Nicotiana paniculata; assembly: GCA_005239505.1. Lineage (NCBI taxonomy): Eukaryota > Viridiplantae > Streptophyta > Magnoliopsida > Solanales > Solanaceae > Nicotiana > Nicotiana paniculata. Next base: position 90,755 of record ML360894.1, on the reverse strand, counting down.
ATAAACCTCGGGCTCAGCTTTCCCTTCTTCCCAAACCTCATAATAACCTTCACTGGCGAGACTTTCAACAGAACCTTATCTCCCTCCATAAATGACACATCACGTGCCTTCTTATCCGTGTAACTCCTCTGTCTGGACTGTGCTGTGCGGAGCCTCTCCTGAATCAACTTCACTTTCTCCAAAGCATCTCTCACAAGGTCGGTGCCATATAACTTAGCCTCGCCAAGCTCAAACCACCAGATAGGAGAACTAATCGCCGACCATACAAAGCCTCAAATGGAGCCATCTCGATGCTAGAATGATAACTGTTATTATAAGAAAACACGGTCAAAGGCAAGAACTGGTCCCACTGACCTCCAAATTCAATCACACATGCCCTGAGCATGTCCTCCAATATCTGAACTGTCTGCTCCGACTGACCATCAGTCTGAGGGTGAAATGTTGTGTTGAGATCTATCTGGGTGCCCATCTCACTACGCAATGCTCTCCAGAAATGCGAGGTGAAATGAGGACCTCGATCTGATATAATGGACACCGGCACACCATGAAACCGGACTATCTTCCGAATGTAGATCTGAGAAAACCTCTCAGAAGTATAAGTAGTAGCCACTGGAATGAAATACGACCTGAACCCAGACCAGCTGCGGACGGCGATCCGCAGAAGTTACTGGACAGATGAACTCGATTTCACTCTCCAGTCTTCGGGGGTGAGCGAGGTGAGGATGCCCAGGATTTCATTGACAGGTGCAGGGATAGACTGCACAACATGAGGATACTAGAGTCCCATGGAGCGGACTTCGCTACTTTCCAGTTAGAGGGCAGAGCTCGCAGATGGTGGCAGTCCTATATTCTCAGCAGGCCAGCAGATTCTCCTCCTATCACTTAGGAGCAGTTCACTCATGTGTTTCTAGACATATATATCCCACCCTCTGAGAGGGAAGAGCTGCAGTATCAGTTTGAGCAGCTGGAGCAAGGACATATGTCAGTGACGAATTATGAGGCTATATTTTCAGAGTTGTCTCGCCATGCACTCATGATACTACTTATCGGTGCTGAGAGAGTGTGGAGATTTGTAGCCGGGTTGCATCCAGGAATTAGGGGCAACATGGCCCGAGAGTTGGACATGGGGACTCCTTATCAGCTGGTAGTGGAGATTGCTCGTAGGATTGAGGGTTATCGATCGAGGATCAGGGAGCAGGTACAACAGGATAAGAGAGCTAGATATTTCTGGGATTTCTGAGGTGCCCCAGCTAGGGGCAGAGGTCCGTTTGGTAAGGGTCAGCCCAGCAGGCCCCCATATTCAGCACCCCCACCACCACCTCCTCGTGGTGCTCCAGTGAGACCTTATTTCAGCGCTATGCCAGAGGGTTCTCACCGTTCCCCAGTTATCCAGGGTTCTTCTTCAGGGTAGCATGCCATTCCTCCAGTGAGATGTTATGAGTGCGGGGATCTCGGCCATATCAAGAGGACTTCTCCCAGGTTTTGGGGCAAGGCAGGGCAGTAGACCAGCCTATGAGTCCAGCACCAGCAGTCAGGCCACACCTAGAGGTGGAGGACAGGTTGGCAAGGGTCGTCCTAGAGGTGGAGGCCAGCCAGGGGGAGGTCAGGCAGCTCCGGTTCACTCTGGTGGAGCTCAGTCTTCCGGTACTCCAGCTAGATTCTATTCCATTCCGGCCAGATCAGACGTAGTGGCCTCAGATGCCGTGATCAAAGGTATTATTTCAGTATGTGGTAGAGAGGCATCAATGTTATTTGATCCTGGATCCACCTATTCCAATGTTTCAGCCTTATTTTCTCATTCCCTGGATGCTCCTCGTGAGTCCTTGGGTTCTCCTATATACGTGTCCACTCCTGTGGGTGATTCTGTGGTGGTAAACCGGATCTATCGGTCTTGTGTGATCACATTCTGTGGATTCGAGACAAGAGCGGACCTTTTGTTGCTCGACATGGTTGATTTTGAGGTTATTCTAGGCATGGATTGTATATCTCCTTATCATGCCTTGCTAGAATCCCATGCCAAGACAGTTACTTTAGCCATGCCCGAGTCGCCTAGGCTGGAGTGGAGAGGTTTCTCAGTTAGTGCAGCCAACCGGGTTGTTTCATTCCTGAAGGCTCGACATATGGTCGAGAAGGGTTGTCTGGCCTATCTTGTTTATGTGTGACACCACCACCGAGTCTCCGACGATTGATTCATTGCCAGTGGTTCGAGAGTTTGCTGATGTATTTCCTTCAGACCTTCCAGGAATGCCTCCAGATCGTGATATTGAATTCTGCATTGATTTAGCTCCAGGAACCCAGCCTATATCTATTCCTCCGTACCGTATGGCTCCGAAGGAGTTGAAGGAGAAGCTTGAGAAGTTGTTATCTAAGGGGTTCATCAGACCGAGTGTATCATCATGGGGTGCTCCTGTTCTAATCGTGAAGAAGAAGGATGGGTCCATGAGGATGTGTATTGATTACCGCCAGTTGAACAAGGTCACCATTAAAAAAAAGTATACTTTGTCGCGCATCGATGATTTGTTTGACCAGTTGCAGGGTGCTCGGGCCTCAGATGTTCCGAAGACGGCTTTTCGTACGAGATATGGCCATTATGAGTTCCTGGTGATGTCCTTTGGCTTGACTAATGCCCCAACAGCATTTGTGTACTTGATGAACAAGGTATTCAGGCCGTATATTGATTCCTTTGTCATTGTCTTCATTGATGACATTTTGATTTACTCACGTAGCCTGGGGAAGCACGAGCACATTTAAGATTTGTGCTCCAGACTTTACGAGAACTGAAGCTATATGCTTAGTTCTCCGAATGTGAGTTCTGGTTGGATTCTGTGGCATTCTTGGGGCATGTGGTATCCGGAGAGGGTATCAAGGTTGATCCTCAGAAGATTGAGACGGTTCAGGGTTAGCCGTATCCTACTTCAGCTACCGAGATTAGGAGCTTTTTGGGCCTAGCAGGCTATTAGCTGTCCGCCCGCTCCACGCTCCCACGCCACCCCTATAAAGACATGGGTAACTCACAAAAAGTCCGTGTACGCTCAAACGCACTCCGGAAGACTTGTTGCAAAAATAAGATCCATGGTTATGCAAATGATGACAGTTTATAAAGAAGTAACACATAAAGGAAAAACTGTAAACAAATAAGCAACTAGCAAATAACAAAACGAAATAAACAAAATAAGAATCAAATAAAGCAAACAAAACACATAAAAACCTCAATCGAATATCCTAAATCCAACAAGATCAAGTAATAGCTCGAACCCACAAACTCCCCAGCAGAGTCGCCAGAGATGTCACACCCCTTTTTTTTTAAAACAAACCTCACAAAACCCTCTTAAAAATTAATAAAACGGTTTTCAAAGTTTGAAAGGGTTTTTCAATTTTGAAAGTGACAAAAGATTGTGTTCAAAAGGATTTTCAGAGTCGCCACCTGACATTCGGTTTTGGTGTGTCAGGTCACCGTTTTTTTAAAAATAATTTTTCCTTTAAAAACACTTTTGACTCTCAAACTAAGTCTGCACCAGAGATTTGGGTAAATGGGTTCATTTGACTCGGGGAGAAGGTGTTAGGCATTCCCCGAGTCCCATGAAAGTCACGGTTGCGTACATGATCAAGTTGGATTTAAGGAATATTCAAATTGAAGTAGAAAAACACAAAAAAAGAAAAAAAAAAAGAAAATAAACACACAAAAGAGGCTTGAGGTCGTCTCCACCTAATAAAAGAAAATAGAAAAAGAAAAGTGAAAATAGAAATCCTATTCTATGCTTCCTCAAATTGCTCCATCGTTGGCCTTCAAATACAAGTACTTCGGGGCATACACCAGATAACAATATATACAAATTTTGTGGGGCATTCCCCCGATAATAAACTAAAATAAACGACCTCTCGCCTCGGCAAAATGAAAAGAAGCGACCTACAGTTTGCCTACCCGAGTGTAGTTGGCCTAAACATGCTCCTAACGATAAGTTAATAAATAGATCTACGACAAATTTAGAACACTAACAACTTGTATTTTACCTCCTTCCATAACATTTAAGTCCAATTTCAGTTTTAATCAAACCTCACCAAGCTATTGTTTTAGACCCCGGGCAATCCCATTTTCCATTTCAAATTAATCATGTGATTCCAACTAAAATTCCAAATTCATTTGAAATCAGTTCAAGTAAACATATAGCAGAACAATCATTCGACATTCATAATCATCAAGATTGAACAGTAACCCGGATAGAAAATTCAAAATCAAAGTAAGAAATGAACCTCAATTTGAATCCAACTTCGATATGCCGAAACTTAACAACGGACAGAACCTCGAACGGAACTCGGGATTGGACCGGTCGAAATCTCGGATTGTCACCAGAAACTCAAGCAAGCGTAGATTCAAAACGTGAATAAGCAGAAATGTTTTTATTATTATTTTTCTATTTTTTTTCCTCGACTGGTTCTTTGTTGCCAGTTTTCCGGCGACTCTTGGTGGCGAACATAGCATCTGTTGATGGCTTTGAGGAGTGAAGGCTGCAACTGGAGAATGCTGGCCGATGTTTGAGAAAGAAGGAAAAAGGAGCGATGGCTCTAGCGTCTGAAGATGGAGGAAGCCGGCATCTGCAACACATTTTCCGATGAGTTTGAGGCAGAAGGGAGACTATCACGACTGGTGGGCTGGAGATGGCTGATGAGGGTTGAGGGGTGTGTATTTCCACTGGTTGGGAGGTGGCAGGGAGGTGGCAGCCTGGTGGTGTTGCTGTCGGCGTGAGAGGCGTGGAGGGAGGAGGTTGGTGTCTCTCTTGTGTTTGTGTGAAGGTGTCGTTGATGGCTATGGTGGTGAGGGTTGTTAGCGGCTGGTGGTGATGGGTGGGCGGCTGACCGTGTTTGATGGAGGTTAGCGGCGGCTTCATTTTTTTCTGGCCACTTGGCCGGCTATGTGGTGAGTGGGAGATAGAGAAGTCTGGCGGCTGGTAGGGAGATCGTTGTGGTCTGTGTCTATCCCCCCTTTTGGGTGTTCCCTCCGTTAGGTTTTTTTAGGTGTTCAGTCTTGGTGTAGTGTAGTGGGTATGGGCTAAGGGTTATTTGGGCTAAGGGATTAATGGGCTAGTCCAAAAATTGCTTTTCTAGAAATTATTTTATATATATATGAGATCGCTCTTAATTAATTAACATACACTACTAAAATAAAACTAGATAATAAAAGTGAAACTATTTTTTTGTATTTTTTAAGATTTTATATATATAAAAAAAAAATCCTAGTAAAATAATGTGATTTTAAAACATCAATGAAACTATTTTATAATTTTCTTTTTTGTGATAAAATAAAGCAAAATAGCCAAAACTAATTAAAATAACGATATTAGACCTAAACTAAATATTAAAATGCTAATATGTGCAAAATTTCTGGGAGGGTAAAAAATTACATGTCTACAGCTGCCCCTCTTTGACTGCAAACACAAAGAGTTTTCAGACAAAGAACGACTAGACATGTTTTTTGACCCGACCCTTATTTAGAGAGACATAAAACTTAAAGAAGGGAGAATGTGACCGAGCCATGGTATCTGAGCTGCCTACATATCCTTGGCTATAAAGGAATCAGACCACGTGTAGTTCAGAAGTAGGAAGAGTGATGGAGTATACCGAGGTGGAGAGTCGATTGAGGTGTCGTCGAGGTTCCGGTCCGCGGTTCCTGTCCTTACATGATAATAAAACTAAATGAAAAATAAAAATTGCAAAAAAACTACATAATCATGTCTATTCTTCTGCTTTGAATCTTCTACAGTCTTGTTGTGCATCTCGAACTATTGGCTCGCATTCTTGAGGCGAGCTTCTGCTACTTCTAACTTGAATTGAAATTTGAAATGACTTCCCCCATTATCCAGGTGGGCGCATGCTACTGACTTGAAACTTGAAATGAATTCCCTCGTTCTCCAGGTGGGCGCCTGATGAATTAACTTGAAATGTATTCCTCGTTCTCCAGGTGGGCGCCTGACGACTTAACTTGAAATGAATTCCCTCATTTTCCAGGTGGGCGCCTGATGACTTAACTTGAAATGAATTCCCTCGTTCTTTAGGTGGACGCCTGATGACTTAACTTGAAATGAATTCCCTCGTTCTCCAGGTGGGCGCCTGATGATTTAACTTGAAATGAATTCCCTCGTTCTCCAGGTGGGAGCCTGCAATCAAAATAACAAAACAAACAACATTTTCTGCCCCAGTTTGCACTTGCGAGATTTGTGAGTTGTAAGAAAAATTGTAGACCACTTGTGCAATGATAAGAGTAAACTAAAGTCTCGACTAGGATGTGCGTTTCCTGTCAGCAAAACCAAGAATGTTTGACTAGCAAGTGCGTCAACTAAGAGTAAAACCTGAATGACCCAGACTAGGAAGTGCGTCTCCTAGTGGTGAAACTTCAATGACTCAAACTAGGAAGTGAATCTCCTAGGAATGAACTTAAATGAACCAAAACTAGGAAGTGCGTCTCCTAGGGGTAAAACGTGAATGACTCAAACTAGGAAGTGCGTCTCCTAGGAATGAACTTAAATTAACCAAACTAGGAAGTGTGTCTCCTAGGGATGAAATCTCAATTAGGAAGTATGTATCCTAGGGGTAAAACTTGAATGACTCAAAACTAGGAAGTACGTCTCCTAGGAATGAACTTAAATGAACCAAAACTAGGAAGTGCGTCTCCTAGGGGTAAAACTTGAATGACTCAAAACTAGGAAGTACGTCTCCTAGGAATGAACTTAAATGAACCAAAACTAGGAAGTGCGTCTCCTAGGGGTAAAACTTGAATGACTCAAAACTATGAAGTGCGTCTCCTAGGGGTAAAATCTTAATTTAGGAAGTGCGTCTCCTAAAACATAAGTATAGCCTGAAAGACCCAGACCAGTAAGTACGTCTCCTAGGGGTAAAACTTGAATGACTCAAAACTATGAAGTGCGTCTCCTAGGGGTAAAATCTTAATTTAGGAAGTGCGTCTCCTAAAACATAAGTATAGCCTGAAAGACCCAGACCAGTAAGTACGTCTCCTAGGGGTGAAACTTCAATGACTCAAACTAGGAAGTGCATCTCATAGGAATGAACTTAAATGAACCAAAACTAGGAAGTGCGTCTCCTAGGGGTAAAACTTGAATGACTCAAACTAGGAAGTGCGTCTCCTAGGAATGAACTTAAATGACCCAAAACTAGGAAGTGCGTCTCCTAGGGGTAAAACTTGAATGAATCACACTAGGAAGTGAGTCTCCTAGGAATGAACTTAAATTAACCAAACTAGGAAGTGTGTCTCCTAGGGATGAAATCTCAATTAGGAAGTGCGTCTCCTAGGGGTAAAACTTGAATGACTCAAACTAGGAAGTGCGTCTCCTAGGAATGAACTTAAATGACCCAAAACTAGGAAGTGCGTCTCCTAGGGGTAAAACTTGAATGACTCAAAACTAGGAAGTGCGTCTCCTAGGGGTAAAATCTTAATTTAGGAAGTGCGTCTCCTAAAACATAAGTATAACCTGAAAGACCCAGACTAGGAAGCGCGTCTCCTAGGGATGAAACTTAAATGAACCAAGCTAGGAAGTGCTTATCCTAGGGGTGAAATTTCATTTACTTAAATTAGGAAGTGCTTCTCCTAAAACAAAATATAACCATGAAAGACCCAGTCTAGGAAGTGTGTCTCCTAGGGGTGAAACTTAAATGAACCAAGCTAGGAAGTGCGTCTCCTAGAACAAAACATAACATGAATGACCCAGACTAGGAAGTGCGTCTCCTAGGGGTGAACTTAAATGAACCAAGCTAGGAAGTGAGTCTCCTAGAACAAAAACATAACATGAATGACCCATACTAGGAAGTGCGTCTCCTAGGGGTGAACTCAAACAACTCAAACTAGGAAGTGCGTCTCCTAGGGGTGAAACTTAAATGACCAAAAACTAGGAAGTGCATCTCCTAGTAATGAACTTAAATGACTCGAACCAGGAAATGCCTATCCTAGGAACGAACTTAAATGACCCAAACCAGGAAGTGCGTCTCCTAGGGGTAAATGCTCAATTTAGGAAGTGCGTCTCCTAAACTGTGTAATCTGAAAGACCCCTACTAGGAAGTGTGTCTCCTAACGGGTAAAACTTCAATGACTCCAACTAGGACATGCGTCTCTTAAGGATGAACTTAAATTGAACCAAAAGCTAGGAAGTGCGCCTCCTAGGGGTGAAATTTCAATTAGGAAGTGCATCCCCTAAACAAAAATATATTTGAAAGACCCAGACTAGGAAGTGCATCTCCTAAGGGTGATGTGTGATCTTCTCAATAACCTTTGCATAAGCAGAATTGGCGCATTACACCTGAAAAATTCAAGCTTTGATGTGGACATAGCCTTCATCCCTGTTTCAGACAAAGAAAAACTTGTGAGTTTAAACATGGTGGTTAGCTTGTGGCCTTGACCTTGAGGTCTTGTGCTTCTTCACTTTCCATGACAACTTTGATATCCACTTGGAAGACCTTGCTTGTTATTGGTTAACCACTTTATCTGTCAACCCTTATCAATGTAAACACCTCTGATCCTTTCAAGCCCAATACCTTATACCCGAATGTATTGCTCATGAATTGACATTTACTGAACCTTTTCATTTCACATGAATCCCAAAGCACGATTGTTATCAAATCAATGGGCATATTGTTCTCTCCTGAATTATGCTGCTTTGATGTGCTAGCCAGATGACGCTTTGTGAAATTGGAAAGCTGGTAGCAAACTTTGAAGTCATTTCTCCCTTGTTCCGTCCGAATGGACTCAAAAAGAGGAATTGAATAAATCAAGAGGAACAAAGTAAGGGACAATGGAAAGAGATGATATCAAACAAGAAAATTACCAAGTAGAAACTTATCACATATGGACACCAGCTCTAATAACTATGACATGCATTTTTGGATTGAGCAGCCTAATCTATCAGGCAAGTCTAATATTCTACTCTTGTTATACATCTGTGCCATGAAACTGGGCTTCAATGATCTGATCATCCTATCTAATTCACGATCCTTATTCGACTTGTAGTGCCTGAATGGTTTTCACCATTAAGCCTCTCTCATTTTGCTCTTTCTCTCAACTCACCATCGCCTTATGGTGCTCCTAAGAGTTTTCACCAATAAGACTCTCTCATTTTATCACTTTCTCTCTTTGTGCTGAGAACAAGGTATTACCCATGATTCAAGAAAACCATACTTTCACCACAAACTTGCTTTGGCATCTTCAAAGATTGGTTAGAAGGTCTTTCTTTGGACCGTAATTTAGGCTTTTGGACAGGGTTGGAAAGAAAGGGTGGCATGAAGGCTCAAAATAATTTATGATGAAAGGGTTCAAAATTACAACTTTTGGAATCAGACTTTTTGGCCAAAATTAAAACTTCTGCCCCAGTTTCTTGGTCTGGGGAATTCTTTTTCTTTCTTTTTTTTTGATTTTTTTTCTTTTTGATTTTTTGGATTTTTGTTTTAATGGGACCGAACATTAGAGTTAGGCTGCCTACGTATCCTTAACAAGAATCAGGTCAAACGTAGTTCCAACCTGACCTGACTTCTTCATCTTTCTTTCTTTTTCTCTTTTTTTTAATTTTTTTCTTGTTTTCTCTTTTTATTTCCTTTCCTTTCTTTTTTTTTTTTTTTTTATTTTCTTCTTTTTTCTCATTTTCTTTTTATTTTATAGTTCCTAAATCTACTTCTGATTCCAAAAGAGGGGTATGAAACAAAACAAATTAAGGCTCAAAATGGGTAGCAAAAGATAAAAGTGTTTGGGTAGCAGAATAAAATGCCTTCGTCATACCAAACTTTCAAAATTCCAAGTACAAACATGCAATTGAAAATAAGAAAAAGAAATCATACATAGCATCTATTGATGGCATCAACACAAACAAAAAGTGCCACCGGACAATACCTTTGTCCCAATGAATGACCCTTGCCAGTCGAAGCAGATTTGACTCAACCTTATCTCGATTTGGAGGAATGCATTTCAGCACTGGCTAATCTACCTCAAATTGCTTGAGAGACATTTCCGTTTTGTATGCTCACATCAACCTCTCTATTTCCCCGACCAAACTTCCTCAGTTCCACTCAGTTCAAGCTTCAGGTTATCTCAGAATGCGTGAATCTTTATTCTTTCCCCAAATGCATCCTTTTGTCATATTCAAAACTGTTTCATTGCTTCATGATTAAACTAACTTTCAAGACCAGACTAAGAATTATGTGTGCATGTCATGTCACTAGAGTCAGCATGAAAATAACTATAAAAGGAAAAGTCACCTAAACAAAAACTTATTAGAACTAACAGAAAATAGGAGATTGCATTAGAAAGACGGTGAAAAGGGTTTGAACAAAACAATTAAAATAGACGTGGGTTACAACCCTGGAACAATCCTAGATAACACTAGACGAGTTACTACAATAAATCAAACTAGGCAAAATAAGAAGAACAAGGGTTTGAGCCACAAGACCATATCCAGATTACAACCCTGAAATAATCCGGATGACAGAAATGACTACAAAATGAACCACCAAAACTCCTTCTTAGCTACCCAAGAAAGGAGTGTCTTTCCAATCACCAAGCTCGACATCTTATCCACTGAGTTCCGCATCAAAAGTGTTGGGACCTTCACCAACTTCAATCACATTGTCTTCACTAGGCGGCTCATTGACTCCTTCGACCAATTTTTCATCATTTCAAACCATCCCAACAATTGGTACATTGTCATGTACCTGTAGAGGATTATGTGTGACACTTGGGGTACTGCCTTGGACCACAATTATCCCTTCTTGAATTATTCTTTCTATTTCTCTTTTCAAAGAACGACAATCATCAATGCTATGCCCTTGGACATTAGAGTGGTACATGCACCGTACAGTAGGATCAAAACCTTTTGCATATGGTTCCGGAGTATAGCCAAGGAGCGGCTCAATCAGGCCAGAATGTTTCAACTTTTCAAACAAGCTTGTGTAGGATTCTCCAATTGGCGTGAAACTATTTTGTTGCCTCTGTTCTGCTCTATGCCCCTATTTTCTATGGTTATTGGGTGCTCGGAAATGTTGTGAAGGTGAACGAGTATTTTGCGGTGCTGGTGCTCGCCAGAAAGGGTGACCCAGTGGTTGAACAAATGACTGGACATTGTACGGAGGATAATGTTGAGGAGGATTATGTGGAGCTCGGGGATATGTTTGGGGTTGAGATTGAGGCTGTGTATATTGGTGAGGTGGACCCACAGGGCCATGTCGTGATCCTGAGACAACCATGACAACATCATCATGTTCCTTTTGACCCAACAAGCTTCCCCTGTCGTTCTAAGTTGCTTGTGTTGTGGCTTTTAAAGCAGAATAGCTCATGGTCTTGCTCAACTTCAGCCCATATTCTACCATTTCTCCCATTTTTACCACATCATTGAAAGGCTTACCGATGGAAGAGATCAAATGGCCATAGTAAGTAGGCTCCAGATCTTGAAGAAAGTATTTAACCATCTCATCTTCTTCCATCGGAGGATTGACTCGTGTAGATTTCTCCCTCCAGCGGATCCCATATTCTCTAAAGCCCTCATTAGGCCTCTTTTCCACCTTGGTCAGAGATAAGCGGTCTGGGACAATGTCTATATTATACTGAGAATGCCGAGCAAAAGCCTGAGCCATATCGTCCCATGTGTACCACCTGCTGGCGTCCTGGCGAGTGTACCATTCTAAAGATGCCCCACTCAGACTCTGGCTGAAGTATGCCATCAACAATTCGTCCTTTCCCTCGGCACCTCTCACTTTACTGCAGTAACCTCTCAGATGAGCTACAGGATCCCCGTGTCCCTCATACAAGTCAAACTTAGGCATCTTGAACCCGTCAGGCAATTGGACATCAGGAAACAAACACAAATCCTTATAGGCTACCGTCACCTGGCTTCCTAACCCTTGCGTATTTCTCAATGACTGCTCCAAACTCTTTAACTTTCTAGATATCTCCTCCTGCTCCGCATTCTTGGGTGGTTTCTCAATTTCAAAATGAGGCTCAAAGTGAGGAGTGTAGGAGTAAGGATCTGGGACTTTGAAGGTGGGTTCGGGAGCATAATATTGGGTATCTGGAGCTTGGTACGCAGGCCCACTAGAGGATTGCTGGAGGGTAGCTTGTGGAGGGGGTACAAAAATAGGAGCAAATATTGGAGCAGGGTATAAGGTTGCTCTAGCTGATGGGACATGAAAAGTTTGGGATGAAGTGCCGAGGTAGGAGTTGTAATGGGTGAAGCCTGGTGCGTGTTGTGGGGAAAGGTAAATTGTATTGGGCTTCTGGGCTTAGGATAGTGGTGGAATGGAAGCAGGGTTTTCTGCATAGCTGGTAGGGAATGAAGGTGGAGGGTGTCCCCTAAACCAGGCCTGATACATTTCTGCCATCTGATGTTTTACCCTACGGAGCTCCTCTTTCAGTTCCGATTCTGACTCAACAGTTTCCCTCGGCGGGTCCACAACTCCGTATGTTTCTTTGGTAGTCATGACTGTCAAGCGCTTTGAACCAGTGTTGGACGGATGACTCGCCACAAACTAACCACCCTCTGTTATGATAACAATAAAGGTAAAAAAGAAGAGCAAAACAAAGCCAACATGTTAGCGTTAGGGCATTTATCATATATACATATCACATTGTGTGCAATGCACCTAGCGACAATTAATGGTTCTAAAATGGCTTTGAGGGTCGTAGGGTCATATAGCATCATCCCGATTTTACTCTCCTTGCTCTTTCCTTCTTCATTTCCTCTCTTTTATTTACGATTAACACTCTTTCTTCCTCTGATTTTTCACATCCCACAACTTCATCTCTCTTTTTTCTTTTTCTTTTTTTTTTTTAAATTTCAAAAAATGATTTGATCGAACCCTATGTAGGTTGCCTACGTGTCATGTTCCACATGAATTAGAGCAAGCGTAGTTCTGGAAATGATGGATAAAATAAACTAAAAACAAAACTCTTTTTGAGTTTTTCATTTATCATATTTTTGGTTTTTTAAATACAAATGGGAAGTACGATGACAAAAGACTCGACAAACTCTTACACCACCTAAAAGATTCAAAACTGCTGGACAAGACAAAAAAGTAAAAGAAAACATGAAAACAAACTTAAAAATATATTTAAAAAATCTTTTCAAGGACGCTCCCAAATGCAATGGTCCTGGGGTATCTGTCATGCTAGAGCTCTGGTAAATTGGTCCATGCCTGAATAAGAAAAATTAGACCAAATACAGTTAGTGATTCAAGACACTATGTCACCAATCTGGATGCATGCAAGGCATAATTGGGTTATTTTTGTAAAAGGACCCATGTGGCCAAGGGTGGCTATTAGTGAAAAATTAACAAAGGTGATCTCAAAGTCATGAAAATACTTCACTAGTGCTTATATAACTTCAAACTCCCAACAATCATGGCCTTAGAAATTACTTAGCAACAAGTGGCCCATTTTGCAAAATGGTCGATGTGGCCAAAAGTGGCTAAAGATGAAAATTGAACAAGGATGAGCCTTAAAGTAGTATGACACCTAGTTGTTGACTCAAAATCCTAAGACATAGGTCATTAAACCACTTGCGAAAATGACCCCATTTTGCAAAATAGCCGATGTGGCCAAAAGTGTCTAGACATGCAAATTCATATGGACCTTACAACTGAGAGGACACATCGCTGTAGACTCTGAGCTCTAAGACATGGGATACCAAACTACTTTGGAAAAACAACTTTATTTTGCAAAAAACGACCGATGTGGCTAAATATGCAAGATTTGGCTAAGACCCCACAAAGCCAAGAACCTAAGACTCACTAGGAAGACCGGACCCTATGTGGGCTGCCTACGTATCCCGCCGCGAAAGACGAGAATCAGATTTGCGCAGTTCGGGAGGATTGGACATGGGAGAAAGCTTAAAAAATGCAACTAATTTAGAAAAACTATATTTTTTGCCTTTTTTGGAAAATGATGAAACATCTAAAATCTTTTTGGATTTTCTATTTCTCTATTTCTTTTTTGGTTTTTGGAAAATGATGGAAAGTGCAAAATCTTTTTTTTTTTAATTTTCTTTTTCTCTCTTTTTTTATTTTTGGAAAATGATGGGAAAGTGTAAAATCTTTTTGGATTTTCTTTTTCTCTTTTTTTTCTTGTTTTTTTTTTTTGAAAAATGATGGGAAAGTGTAAAATCTTTTTGGATTTTTCATTTTCAATTTTGTTTTTGTCTTTTTGACAAAAAGAGTTGTGGAAGAAGAATATAACTTGGCCCTACTTGGTTCATCTTTATACTTCACCCTCTTTTCTTCCTCATTTTACCCTCAAACCATGATTGGTCCGCCAAATGACCCAGCCACCTTTGAAAAAATGCAGCATGTAGCACATGGGGATGATTTAATGCCTTTTTGGGCCACCGGCCCATTGTGACAAAATTTGGATAGGCCTCCTACAAAGGGACATGGTGGCTGGGACCGAGCCCTGCTAAGTATAAATAATATGATGCAAATAAGCATGACCTAAAGGCTGACCTAAGGTTGAGGGTTCACTAGACAAGGCAATTCGGGGCGGCACGTGGTCGATGGCGGCTGCTCTAACTGTCCGCCCATTCCACGCTCCCACGCCACCCCCTAAAAATATGGGTGACTCACAAAAGGCCGTGTACGGTCAAACGTACTCCGGAAGACTTGTTGCAGAAAGAAGACCCATGGTTATGCAAATGATGGCAGTTTATAAAAAAGTAACACATAAAGGAAAAATTGTAAACAAATAAGCAACTAGCAAATAACAAAACGGAATAAACAAAATAAGAATCAAATAAAGCAAACAAAACACATAAAAACCTCAACCGAATATCTTAAAGCCAACAAGATCAAGTAATAGCTCGAACCCACAAACTCCCCAGCAAAGTCGCCAGAGATGTCACACCCCCTTTTTTTTTAAAACAAACCTCACTAAACCCTCTTAAAAAATTAATAAAAAAGTTTGCAAAGTTTGAAAGGGTTTTTCAATTTTGAAAGAGACAAAAGATTGTGTTCAAAAGGATTTTCAGAGTCTCCACCTGACATTCGGTTTCGGTGTGTCAGGTCACCGTTTTTTAAAAAATAATTTTTCCTTTAAAAACACTTTTGACTCTCAAAGTAAGTCTGCACCAGAGATTCGGGTAAGGGGGTTCATTTGACTCGGGGAAAAGGTGTTAGGCATTCCCCGGGTCCCGCGAAAGTCACGGTTGCGTACATGATCAAGTTGGCCTTAAAGAATACTCAAATTGAAGTATAAAAACACAAAAAAAGAAAATAAACACACAAAAGAGGCTTGAGGTCGTCTCTACCTAATAAAAGAAAATAGAAAAACAAAATTCAAAATAGAAATCCTAGTCTATGCTTTCTCAAATTGCTCCATCGTTGGCCTTCAAATACAAGTACTTCGGGGCATACCCCGGATAACAATATATACAAATTCCGCGGGGCATTCCCCGGATAATAAACTAAACTAAACGACCTCTCGCCTTGGCAAAATGAAAAGAAGCGACCTACAGATTGCCTACCCGAGTGTAGTTGGCATAAACATGCTCCTAAAGATAAGTTAATAAATAGATCTACGACCAATTTAGGACACTAACAACTTGTATTTTACCTCATTCCATAACATTTAAGTCCAATTTCATTTTTAATCACATCTCACCAAGCTACTGTTTTAGACCCCGGGCAATCCCATTTTCCATTTCAAATTAATCATGTTATTCCAACTAAAATTCCAAATTCATTTGCAATCAGTTCAAGTAAACATGTAGCGGAACAATCATTCGACATTCATAATCATCAAGATTGAACACAAAACACGGATAGAAAATTCAAAATCAAAGTAAGAAATGAACCTCAATTTGAATCCAACTTCGATATGCCGAAACTTAACAACGGACAGAACCTCGAACGGAACTTGGGATTGGACCGGTCGGAATCTCGGATTGTCACCAAAAACTCAAGCAAGCGCAGATTCAAAAAGTGAATAAGGAGAAATGTTTTTATTATTATTTTTCTATTTTTTTTCCTCAGCTGGTTCTTTGTTGCTGGTTTTTCGGGGACCCTTGGTGGCGAACATAACGTCTGTTGATGGCTTTGAGGAGTGAAGGATGCAACTGGAGAATGATGGTCGTGTTTTGGGAAAGGAGGAAGAAGGAGCGGTGGCTCTAGCATCTGAAGATGGAAGAAGCCGGCGTCTGCAACACGTTTTCCAACGAGTTTGAGCAGGAAGGGAGACTGTCGCGACAGGTGAGCTGGAGATGGGTGATGGGGGTTGAGAGGTGTGTGTTGCCACTGGTTGGGAGGTGTCAAGGAGGCGGCATCCTGGTGGTGTTGCTGCCGGCGTGAGAGGCGTGGTGGGAGGAGGTTAGTGGCTATCTTGTGTTTGTGTGAAGGTGTCGTTGATGGCTGTGGTGGTGAGGGTGTTTAGCGGCTGGTGGTGATGGGTGGGTGGCTGACCGTGTTTAATGGAGGTTAGTGGCGGCTTCGTTGTTTTCCGGCCACTTGGCCGGCTATGTGGTGAGTGGGAGATAGAGAAGTTTTGCGGCTGGTAGGGAGATCGCTGTGGTCTGTGTCTATCCCCCCCCTTTTGAGTGTTCCCTCCGTTAGGTTTTTTTAGGTGTTCAGTCTTGGTGTAGTGTAGTGGGTATGGGCTAAGGGTTATTTGGGCTAGTCCAAAAATTGTTTTTCTAGAAAGTATTTTATATATATATATATATATATATATATATATGAGATCACTCTTAATTAATTAACATACACTACTAAAATAAAACTAGATATTAAAAGTGAAACTATCTTTTTGTATTTTTCAAGATTATATATATAAAAAAAATTCCTAGTAATAGTATGATTTCAAAACATTATTGAAACTATTTTATAATTTTCGTTTTTGTGATAAAATAAAGTAAAATAGCCAAAACTAATTAAAATAACGATATTAGACCTAAACTAAATATTAAAACGCTAATATGTGTAAAATTTCTGGGAGGGTCAAAAATGACATGTCTACAGTATCTTGACAGCTGTCATGAATTTCGAAACATAGGTATATTGAAGACCAATAGGGTCAACTTTGCTGCATTTCAGATGACTAGTTCCTCCAAGAAATGGTGGAGAGATTATTTGTTGACCAAACCAACTGGGTCACCTACTCTTACTTGGGACCAGTTCATTTATCTCTTCTTAGAGATGTTTCTGCCTATCACCTTGAGAGAGGAGCATCAACGTCAGCTCGAGCGTCTCCAGCAGGGCAGTATGATTGTTACTCAGTATGAGACCCATTTTGTGGATTTGGACCGTCATGCTCTTCTTCTGCTTCCTACATAGAGATAGGGAGGATGAGGAGGTTTATTAAGGGACTTGCACAGCCTATTAGATTGCAGATGGTTAAGGAGACTGGGAGTGAGATTTCTTTTCAGGTAGCTGTCAATGTCACCAGGCGAGTCGAGATGGTTCTTGGACAGGGAGGTCAGGGGTCAAACAAGAGACTTCGTCATTACGGCGGGTTCAACGGTGCCTCGTCTGGAGGCAGGGGTACTTTTGGTAGAGGACATCCTCCCAGGCTGTTTCACTCAGCGCTTCAGTCATTCCATAGTGCTTCAGGGAGTCTTGGTCCTCTTCTGGGCAGCCAGCCTACAGTGCACCTCCTATTCAGAGTTGTTACCGTGGCCATCCGGCCCGTTCGGGTCAGTCTCAGTTTCCGCAGCCACAGTATCAGGATGGATGTTTCGAGTACGGTGGTTGTGGGCATATCAGGAGGACCTATCCGAGATTATTTCAACCTTCCATTCTCAAAAACACTCCAAATCATATTGTATACCTTAGGCAACATGATTGTTAATCAATTTTCAACAATTCCAGCTAGAATTTTTAGAATCTTAGCAACAGAGTAATTTTGCAGTTCTAAAGAAAAACGGTGCAACTTTTTCCAAGAATATCATACGAATTTTCCCCTACACCAGGTATGTTAAGGCTAAACCTTTCCTTCATTTTGGCATGACCCAGTAACTACAGGTATTTGATAACGAGACATAGAGAAATTCATATTCCGGATTTAAATTTGGTATTAAATCCAACATGTGGTCTCGACTTAAAATTTTAGATTCAAACAAGTAAGTTCATAGAACTTAATGAGCACATCGAGCAGTGTCTACAAAAAGCTAAAATTCATTTATTAGATGCTTAATATATATATATATATATATACATATATATATACTATTATAATCATAGCTATTTAAACGACAGAGTCAAATATTAAAGATTACAAATAGTGTACACTATCAATATTTACTAATGAAGATAGAATCCTCTCAGAAAATATAATTAAGGGAATTCTTATTTCAAGTCCTTACGCAATCTATACAGAGGACAAATTCAAATACATGATTTATTCTCCTTATCGGGACTTCATATTAATTGAGTATTTCCNGCTCATACTCCTGAATTTTTGTACATTGTTCTAGTCTCATAAGTTCTAGCATTCTCCCTTATCGGGACTTCATATTCAGTTTAGTATAGTCTTCTTTCAGCGAAGAGAGCAGAGAGTCTATATATATATATATATATATATATATATATATAGTATTACAGTATTTTCATTACCATCGAGATATAATCGATGGGCAGGCGCCCCTATTGGGCAACCTCTGATCAGATGGTAAGTTATATACCGAGCCTACTGTGGCCGAGCGGCTATGGGCGAGCCCAGTTGGTCGAGATACAAAACCTACTATGGCCGAGCGCCTATGAGAGAGCCTACTACGTCAGAGCAGTTATATATATATATATACCGAGGCTTATAAGGACGGACAATTATTTTACTTACTATATTCAGAGAATAGAGTCAGTATCAAGAGGCGAGCATATCTTCTGATTATTTTAACCCCCAGTTACTTTCAGTTATTATATTGTCAGTTCAGTTTCAGTTTTCAGTATATTGCGTTACATACTCGGTACATCATTTCATACTGACCTCCTTTTCTGGGGGTGTTGCATTTCATGCGTACAGGTTCAGACAGATAGACGGGTAGACCTCCTCAGTAGGTGTTGCCCGAATTTAGACGTATCGTTAAGCTCCCCATCCTTCAGATTTGCCGTGTCTAGAAGTTTTGTGTACATATTGTGTATATATGTAGATAGGTTATGGGTAGGTCGGGGCCCTGTTCCGATCACAGTACATCTATCAGTAGAGGCTTGTAGACATATCCTGCCAGTTAGTGCAGTATGTTGAGCTTGTAGGCCCTGTATGTGTGTTTTTTTGGCTTTTCAGTTATAGTAGTTTGCCGGCCCAGCTGTATGTTGACATTTAGTCAGAGTTAGTCTCTATTCCGTTTTATATTTTTCTTCGCACATTATCTTGTAATGTGGCCCATGGCCAAGGTATGACATTACATGTTCAGGGTCTCTTAGTCGCAAGTTGTACGTAAGGATAGGTAAGGCACCGGGTGCCGGTCTCGCTCCCATGATCGGGGCATGACAAAAGAGGCATTGGGTGCCTGTCTCGCCCCCAGGCTCGGGGATTGACAAAAGTGGTATCAGAGCAGTTCTGTCCTAGGGAGTCTACAAGCCATTTCTAGTAGGGTCTTGTTTATAGATGTGTGGTGCACCACATTATATAAGTAGGGGACTACAGGGAATTTAAGAGTTGATTACCCTTATTTCAAATCTAAATCGTGTTGTAGCACTGAGTTATAGGAAATTTAAGTTAAATTTACGTGTTGGCAGTTGCATGCACAGATGACGGTAACTAGGAAGACTACAGCTAGCCAGAGGAGAGATCCAACAGTAGGTGAGGGGACTAGCAGGGTACCCCTAGTTGATGGGGCCCAATCTGAGGCCTAGAGAGAGACCCCTACTCCGCCATTACCGACTCCTCCACCACCTGAGGAGATTCCTAGGGAGACCGCACATCCAGTTCCCCCTCCACTTCTATCAGATCAGGACTTGAGAAGTGCGATGTATTTGTTGGCACAATTGGTAGCTACCCAACAACAGACTAGGGCATCCGCTAGTACAGGACCTTCTGGGAGTTCAAGGGTCTGAGAGTTTATTTCTTTGAGTCCCCAAGAGTTCACGGGGACAGATCAGAGGGAGGACCTGCAGGATTTCATATATAAGCTTCACATGATCTTTCGGGTTATGCATGCCACGAAGAAAGAGGCAGTTGAGCTAGCAGCTTTTCGACTCCGAGATATAGCCATCCTTTGGTACGAGGGATGGGAAAGGTCCAGGGGACGTGATGCACCTCTAGCTATTTGGGAGAATTTTTCATATGCCTTTCTTGACCAGTACTTACCGCGGGAGATCTGATAGGCCCAAGTCAATCAGTTTTTAGCCCTTAAGCAGGGAAATATGAGTGTTCGAGAGTATAGTCCCCATTTTGAATCATTGGCTAGATATGCACCATCCATAGTTGCTACTATGGGGGATAGAATCCACAGGTTTATAGTAGGGTTGGCCCCAGAGTTGGCCGAGGAATGTGCCACTGCTGCATTACAGGATTAGTATGGATATCTCCCCGATTCAGGCATTTTCCTAGAATATAGAAAGGGGTAGGCGTCGACAACAGGGTATGGAGAGAACTGACTCAGGGTAGCATAAAAGGATGAGATTCGACAGGTCTCATGAGCAGTCTCAGGGTAGTTACAAGCCCCAGTTCTTCAAACTGCCACCTAAAACTCCGCCACCTCAGCTACAGGGTTACAGGTATGACCGCTACACTTAGTCAGGACCAGGTGATAGCTCTCAGTCGTCAGGTTTGCAGCGACAGCGAGGTTCAGGGCAGACATGGCCATTTTCGTCGCGGTGTGCCATCTGCGGTAGAGGACACTTGGGCCAATGCCGAGTTAGTTCCGATGCTTGTTATACATGTGGACGTCAGGGCATATGATGCAATATTTCCCAAATAGAGATTCTGGGGGTATGCAACCAGCGAATTCAGCAACATGATCATCTATGTCCGTGCATCCTTCAGGGTACGGGTCTCAGTCTTCGGCTGGTAGAGGTCGAGGCAGAGGTAGAAGTTCCAGTTCAGGTGGTAACTATAATCGTAGCTATGCTTTAGCGGGTCGACAGGACTAGGAGTCTTCACCATACGTTGTGACATGTATGTTGACCATTTGCTCTCATGATGCTTATGCCTTGATAGACCCAGGATCTACTTTATCGTGTATTACCCCATTTGTCACGGGGAAGTTTGGTATAGTGCCTGATACTATGTGATCCTTTTGTGGTATCTACACTTTTTGTAGAATCGATTATTGCTAGACGGGTTTACCGAGGATGTACGATGATAGTTTGTGGTCATCAAACCCCACCCGACCTAGTTGAGCTAGAGATATTGGATTTTGATGTTATCATGGGCATGGACTGGTTGGCATCTTGCTATGCCATAGTTGATTTTCGAGCAAAGATAGCTAGATTTCATTTTACGGGTGAGCCAATCCTTGAATGGGTAGGTAATACAGTGACACCCAGAGGTAGGTTTATTTCCCATCTGAAGGCGAGGAAAATGATCGCCAAAGGATGAATTTATCATATTGTGCGAGTTAGGGATGCAGATGCGGAGATACCTACACTTCAGTCTATTCCAGTAGTCAAAGAGTACACAGATGTATTCCCAGATGAACTTCCAGGTAGTCCTCCAGAGCGAGAGATTGATTTTGGCATCGATTTGCTTCCGGGAACTCAACCAATATCCATCCCTCGATATAGAATGGCACCTGCCGAATGTAAGGAGTTGAAGAAGCAGTTAAAATATTTGCTGGAGAAAGGTTTCATCAGGCCCAATACCTCACGTTGGGGTGCACGGGTACTGTTTGTACGGAAGCAAGACGGCTCACTTAGGATGTGTGTCGATTATAGGCAACAGCAAAAGGTAACTATTAAGAATAAGTATCCACTTCCAGGATAGATGACTTGTTTGATTAGTTGTAGGGAGCTAGATGTTTTTCAAAAATAGATTTGAGGTCGGGTTACCACCAGGTCAGAGTTCGGGAGAAAGATATTCCCAAGACAACTTTCAGGACCCGATAAAGCCACTTCGAGTTCTTTGTCATGTCCTTCGGGTTGACAAATGCACCTGTCATATTTATGGACTTGATAAATAGCCTATTCCGACCATATTTAGATCTTTTCGTGATAGTATTTATTGATGATATTCTAGTTTATTCACGTTCAAAGGATGACCATGCAGACCACCTGCGAGCGGTGCTCCAAACCCTCTGTGATAGTAAATTATATGCTAAGTTTTCTAAATATGAGTTCTGGTTGAGGTCTTTAGTGTTCTTGGGGCATATTGTATCCGATGAAGGTATAAAGGTAGACAATCAAAAGATTGAGGCTGTAAAATCCTGGCCTAGACCTACCACCCCGACAGAGATTCGTAGCTTTCTAGGCTTAGCAGTATACTACCATAGGTTCGTAGAGGGTTTTACTTCTCTTTTAGCACCATTAAAGAAGTTGACGCAGAAAGTAACTAAGTTTCAGTGGACAGAGGCCTGTGAGCAGAGTTTCCAAGAGCTTTAGAATAGGTTGACCTGAGCACCAGTTCTAGCAGTTCCAGAGGGTCCAAATGGTTATGCCATGTATTGTGATGCCTCAGGTGTGGGGTTAGGATGTGTCCTGATGCAACATGGGAAGATAATTGCATATGCTTCAAGGCAGTTAAGGAAGCACGAACAAAATTATCCGACCCACGACCTTGAGTTAGTTGCGGTTGTCCATGCACTTAAGATATGGCGGCATTATTTATTTGGTGTTCATGTTAATGTATTCACAGATCATAAAAGCCTGTAATATATCTTCAAGCAAAAAGAGTTGAATTTGCGACAAAGGCGATGGCTTGAGATATTCAAAGATTAGGTTGTTAACATTCTCTACCATCCAGGGAAAGCTAATGTGGTAGCAGATGCCTTAAGCCGCCGATCCATGGGTAGCTTAGCACATGTAGAGGCCGAGAAAGGATAATTAACTAGGGAGATTCATCAATTGGCTTGTTTGGGGTTTCGGTTAGTAGACTCTGCCGATGGTAGAGTTGTACTTCAAAATACTGTAAAATCATCTCTCATAGCTTAAGTAAAGGAGAGGCAGTACAAGGACCCAGAGTTGGTCGAGTTAAGAGAGCGAATTCCGCAACAGAATAAGCTCTTGTTAGAGCTCAAGAGAGATGGGGTTCTTATATACAGGGGTCGTTTGTGTGTTCAAGATGTAGCAGGGCTACAAGACAGGATTATGTTAGAGGCACATTATTCGTGGTACTCCATTCACCCTGGGTCAACGAAGATGTATCATAACATTAAGGATGTGTACTGGTGGAACAATATGAAGAAGAACACTGTTGAGTTTGTCGCTCAGTGTCCTCGTTGCCAGCAGGTGAAGATAGAACACCAGAAGCCCGGAGGGATAATGCAGACTATAAAGATCCCGACATGGAAATGGGAGTCGATAAACATAGACTTTATCACGGGTTTACCTCGTTCTCATCATAAGTTCGATTCCATATGGGTGATAGTCGATAGGCTCACGAAATTAGCTCATTTCCTACCGGTCAGATCTACATATACAAACAAAAGATAATGCAAAGTTATATATTAAAGTGATAGTGTGACTACATAGAGTGCCAATATCTATTATATCTGACCATGGGGCCCAGTTTACAGCACATTGTTGGAGGTCATTTCAGAAAGGTCTAGGAACTCAGGTGAATCTCAGCACAAATTTTCATCCACAGACTGTTGGACAAGCCGATCGCACAATTCAGACGCTCGAGGATATGTTACGAGCACGTGTATTGGATTTTAAAAGAAGTTGGAATGAACATCTACCTCTTATCGAGTTTGCATATAATAACAGTTACCACTCCAGTATCCAGATGGCCCCGTACGAGGCTTTGTATGGCGTAAGTGCAGATCTCCTATAGGGTTTTTTGATGTTGGAGAATCTGGGTTACATGGGCTAGACCTGGTTCAGCAGGCCATAGAAAAAGTAAAGCTTATCCGTGAGCGACTGTTGATAGCTCAGAGTCGTCAGAAGTCATATTCTGACGTACGGCGAGGAGATTTAGAGTTCGGGTTAATGATTGGGTATTCTTGAAGGTGTCACCTATGAAAGGTGTGATGAGGTTTGGCAAGAAAGGCAAACTTAGCCCATGGTATATTGGGACTTATAGGGTCATTCGGAGAATGGGCCAAGTAGCTTATGAGTTAGAATTGCCTTCGGAATTGGAGTTTGTCCATCCGGTTTTTCACGTATCCATGTTACAAAGTGCATTGGTGATCCTACCTGTGTGGTGCCCACAGATTATGTATAGAGTACAGAGGACTTGTCATACGAGGAAATTACGGTTGCCATCCTAGACCGACAAATCTGCAAGCTACAGAATAAGAAGGTAGCCTTCGTGAAGGTTTTATAGAGAAGCAAGAATGTGGAAGAGATGACGTGGGAAGCGGAGGAAGAGATGATGTCTAAATACCCCCACCTGCTTCAAACTGAAGTTATGGCTCGAGGTGGAATACCTCAGCATAGCTCTATTCAGGCCAGTAAGTCATCAGGTAAGCTCTCATTTTGACTCTCAAAATTTATAATGGACAGTTGTATGAAGCCAAGTGTTGCTATTTATAAACAGTGGCCATGTGTGGCATGTATAGTATGTTTTCTGGCTGCGAACAGGTTGGTTTAGTCTAGTGTACGTAAGAGACTCAGGCAAAAAAAAAAATTCCCAAAGTATCTAAGAGTAGACATTCGAGGACGAATGTTTCTAAGGAAGAAAGGATGTTACATCTAGCGTTTTTTGTACATTAAGTTTCGTCTTCAGTTAATTGACGTAGACTCGGAGATGAGATTATCTTAAGGTTAGCATATTATACTATTTATAACAAGCAATAAGTAAGTGCCATGAAGGATAAAAGGGTACACGAATTAAAGAAAATGAGTTTCGTTGAAGGTTGTCAATTTGGGATAAATTACGGGCCGAGCGATAATACCCGATATTATGGACTAGTACCATACAAGGTACCATATGGCCATGTTAGTATGATGTATAAAGTTTATCACAAATAAGTAGGATTTTAAGTAAATTAAGACCATTCTTAATTATATGGGTAACTGGTTAATTACCGGGTATACCATATGGCCATGTTAGTATGATGTATAAAGTGTATCACAAATAAGTAGAATTTTAAATAAATTAAGACCATTCTTAATTATACAGGTAACTGGTTAATTACCGGGTAACGGGACAGTACCTAATTACCTAATAAGTGGATAAAGATTACATTTTCTAATAGAAGTGGGGAACGTTGGTCATCTTGGTAAGTTTACAACATTCCATTCTAAAAAACACTCCAAATCAGATTGTATACCTTAAGCAACGTGATTTTTTTACAAGTTTCAACAATTCCAATTAGAATTTTTAGAGTATTAGCAAAAGAGTAATTTTGCGGTTCTAAAGAGGTACTGTGCAATTTTTTTCAAGAATATCATACGGATTTTCCTTACTCCAGGTATGTTAAGGCTAAACTTTTCCTTCATTTTGGCACGACCCAGTAACTACAGGTATTTGATAACGAGACATAAAGAAAAATTCATATTCCGAATTTAAATTTGGTATTAAATCCAACATGTGGTCTCGACTTAAAAATTTAGATTCAAACAAGCAAGTTCATAGAACTTAATGAGCACATCGAGAAGTGTCTACAAAAAGCTAAAATTCATTTATTAGATGCTTAATATAGTTGTATTACTACAAATATATATATATATATATATATATATATATATATACACTAACTATTATAATCATAGCTATTTAAACGACAGAGTCAAATATTAACGATTACAAATAGTGTACACTATCAATATTTCCTAATGATGATAGAATACTCTCAGAATATAATTAAGGGAATTCTTGTTTCAAGTCCTTACGCAATCTATGCAGAAGACAAATTCAAATGCACGATTTATTCTCCTTATCGGGACTTCATATTAATTGAGTATTTCCTTCTTCCAGTCAAGAGAGCAGAGAGTCTACATATATAATATTACAGTATTTTCATTATCATCGAGCTATAATCGATGGGCAGGCCCCTATTGGGCAACCTCTGGTCAGATGGTATGTTATATACCGAGCCTACTGTGGCCGAGAACCTATGGGTGAGCCCAGTTGGTCGAGATACAGAATCTAGTATGGTCGAGCGCCTATGAGAGAGCCTACTACGTCAGAGCAGTTTTATATATATATATATATATATATATATACCGAGGCTTATAAGGACAGCAACTATTTTACTTACTATATTGAGAGAATAGAGTCAGTATCAACAGGCGAGCATATCTTCTGATTATTTTTAACCCCCAGTTACTTTCAGTTATTATATTGTCAGTTCAGTTTCAGTTTTAAGTATATTGCCTTACATACTCGGTACATCATTTCGTACTAACCTCCCTTTCTAGGGGTGCTGCATTTTATGCTTACAGGTTCAGACAGATAGATGGGTAGACCTCCTGAGTAGGTGTTGCCCGAATTTAGACGTATCATTAAGCTCCCCGTCCTTCAGAGTTGCCGTGTCTAGAAGTTTTGTGTAAATATTGTGTATATATGTAGATAGGTTATAGGTAGGTTGGGGCCATGTTCCTATCATAGTACATCTATCAGTAGAGGCTTGTAGACATATCCTGTCAGTTAGTGCAGTATGTTGGGCTTGTAGGCCCTGTATGTGTGTTTTGTTGGCTTGTCAGTTGTAGTAGTTATGACGGCATTGCCGGCCCAGCTGTATGCTGACATTTAGTCAGCGTTAGTCTCTATTCAGTTTTATATTGTGCTTCGCACATTATCTTGTAATGTGGCCCATGGCCAAGGTATGACATTAAATATTCAGGGTCTTTTAGTTGCAAGTTTTACGTAAGGATAGGTAAGGCACCGGGTGCCGGTCTAGCATGCTCGGGGCGTGACAGAAGAGGCACTAGGTTCCGGTCTTGCCCTCAGGCTCAGGGCGTGAAAAAATGGACCAAAGGATGCTGAAGCACCGGGGGTGGCAATGAAACCCTCCGGAACTTGAGCTGGTCCAGCAGGAACAGACTTGGCTGGAACCTCCTATCGAACTCTACCTGAGGCTCCACTATTGGGGTTGCTGCTCAGGCTCTAGGCTGAGCCCTTCCCCTACCTTGGCCTCTGGCACGGCCTCGGCCTCGACCTTGACCCCTCGTAGGAGCTGCCACGGGAGGCTCTGGCTACTGCTTAGCTGAAGAAGCGGTACGTGTTCTTGCCATCTGCGAGATAATAAGAGTAGAAGAGTTCAATCAGTATTGAGAAAATAAAATTGCATGACAGAGAATGATAGAAGTGAAATTTGTTCCTAAACTTCATATCCTCTGGGAGATAAGTACAAACGTCTCTGTACCGATCCCCCAGACTCTACTATGCTCGTTCGTGAATTGTGAGCGCCATCTGCGAGAGAATAAGCGTAGAAGAGTTCAATCAATATTGAGAAAAAAAAAATCGCATGACAGAGAAGGATATAAGTGAAATTTGTTCCTAAACTTCATAGCCTCTGGGAGATAAGTACAGACGTCTCCATTCCGATCCCCCAGACTCTACTAAGCTCGTTCGTGAATTGTGAGACCTAGGCAACCTAGTTCTCTGATACTAACTTGTCACGATCCTGAATGCACACTGTCGGGACCGTGATGACGCCTAACATTAAACTTGCTAGGAAAGCCAACGTTAGAGGTTTATTATCCAATTCTTTACATTTTAGTGATTAAAAATATGCAAGCTATAACAAATCGAATGAACATGAAAATATATAAATAACAACTTTTATTATATACTATTACTACCCAGAATCCGGAGTCACAATTCACGAACATTCTAATATTTTACTACAAGTATTTGTCCTAAAGAAAATACAATTGTTTGCAAAATAAGGAAAATAGTAAAGTATGGGTTATAGGAGGGGAAGCCAGGGCCTGCGGACGCCAACATGACTACCTTGGGTCTCCTAGCAAGTGAATCCTACAGCCAACCTCTCGATTAGCCCGAACATGCTTCAAAATCTGCATAGGAAGTGCAGAGTGCAGTATCAGTACAACCGACCCTATGTACAGGTAAGTGCCAAGCCTAACCTCGACGAAGGAGTGACGAGGCTACGGCGGGACACTCACAATATAATCTACATACAGTATATAATAAAAGCAGAAAGGAAGAAAGAATAAAATGAAACAGTAACTTGCACGAAGTAAATACAGTTCTCAAAGTATTTCATCAGTGTTCAACTACTACCAATCCTTAAGTGAAATTTAAGACTAACGTACAACTAACACAGTCAGGGAAAAGTACAAACATATAGGTTTTTGCGACGCACAACCCGATCCCACCGTGGATATCATATTCCTCCCTTATTTCCTCTTATTAACATAAACAACATAATATAAATAAAAGTGTTGCGGCGTGCAACCCGATCACACCATATCACAATAATCACAATCACAATTCACCCTTATTACACATGTTGTGGCGTGCAACCCGATCCCACTGTACATATCATTTCACCCTTATTCCTCCTCAATATATCACCCTTATTCCACATGTTGCGGCTTTCAACCCGATCCCACCATATCAGTATCAATTACTCACTAAGTACAAAAATTTCACAATTTAATACAAAACCCTTCACAATACTTAAACTTCAAACCAAAGCAAATGGGAAGTTGTACACTATGAAACTTCACACAAGTAATATTACTCAGCGAGACCAATCCGAAATATACCATAAAACTCCGAAAAACCAGCTTAAGCAAATAATATGAGACAATGAAGCTACGGAATAACTAATACCTTCAGCAAAGGGAAACAATGTCTAACAAGTAGCAGTTAGGCATCGGAATACGATTAAGGCATGTAACAATTAAGGAAGGAAAAAGACAATATGAGAAGAACGGGGAAAGAAACATGCAACAGATAAGTTGGCGGCACATAAGTACTCGTGACCTCACATATATGCTTCTCACATGATTTTTATTTAGCAAATAATTCAAGGGTTCCTAGTCCCCCAAGTCATAGCTAGACACAACACTTACCTCGCTCCACAGGCCACTCAATTATCAATTATCGCTTTTCCTCTAGAATCCACCTCCAAAATTACTCGTATCTAGACACAATTAACTTAATAACATCAAATATTTCTAAAGGAATCAATTACAATGCATAGATTTAGATTTCCCAAACTTTTCCCCAAAAAGTCAAACATCGACTCCGGGCCCGCTTGGTCAAAACCCGAGGTTCGAACCAAAACCCGTTCACCCCCGAGTCCGATGATGTAATTTGTTTCAAAATTTGACCTCTATTCGAGGTCTAACTTTCAATTATGCAAAAATCCCTAATTCTACTTATCTCGGCCAAACCCACACCACAATTAGATAGTGAGGCGGTCGATGCAATAATAAACCAAACGAAGGTCGGGATCGAATCCACAAGGAGTTAGAATAGAGAATAGGTGTATATCTAGTTTGATTGTATGATTTTTCCTAAATTGCTCTTCCATATTCGTGATTGTTGTTCTATTGTTTGCAATTAGAAAACTAAGAGACAATTTTTGGTTTTGTTGTTTTTCAAATGATAAAAGGATCTAGGGAGTTGTAGACTCTAGGGAAAGTTTGATTGGTTGAGGTTGTAATATAGCAATCACTCTCAAATACTCACTCTATTCCTTTTTGTAGTTTGAGTGACTTTGCCCAATTTGGCTTTCTCAAGTCCAAATGGGTATTTCAAAAAATAAGTGATAAATGCTCAAGTTGGTCTTACTATCTCTAGATTCATTTCTTGAGTTCACCCCAATTTCTAGTTAGCTAAGTTTTCCTAGACTTAGTCTCTCTTTCTCAAGTAGAGACTAAGTCAATTAGGCATGAGTCAATTTTTGAAACCATTAATTCTTGAATTCTAGCAAGAACTAGGCTAAATATCACTAACCCAATCAGAAACAAGCCCTAATTCAACACCCATTAACTACCCACACTAGGGTTGTGTCACAACCCTAGCTAGAAATTTAGCTGCTCATGAAAAATGTAGAAATTAAAGAAGAAATAAAGATAGAATCCATAATAATTAATTATGGGATGAAATCTAATGTTTGGAGACAAATCTAATACAAAATTACTTAAATCACCAAAGAAAAACGGCTCAGGTGCTCCTCCAAAATTAAACTTAAGCTAAAAATAACAAAAAGTCCTATTTATACTATGCTGAAATATCTGACAAAAATTCCCCTGAGGAGGTTGTGTGACCGCATAATTCTGAGTGCGGTCCGCACTCTGAGCTTAACTGGTCAACTAGTCCTTCTGTGGTCGCACAAAATTGGGATAGGGCAGCACTTCATTTAGTTGTGCGGACTGCACATTTCTGAGTGCGGCCGCACACTTGACTTGGGCTGGGATCTGGACCTGCTTCTGCGGACTGCACATTTGTGAGTGCGACCGCACATTGGCTTCTGTGGCCGCAAAATAATCGTGATGTCCGCACATATTCACTTCAAGGTTCTCTGAATCTCTTCCTTTGTGATATGCATATTAGTGAATTCGGTCACACACTGACTTCTGCAGCCGCACAATAATTGTGTCGTCCGCACAGCTTCAATTGCTCAAAATTTCCAAGTGTCTGAACCTCTCTTTTGCGGTCGCACCACAGCTTCAATTGCTCAAAATTTCCAAGTCCATGAACCTCTGTTCTCGGCCGCACCAAAATTATGTCGTCTGCATACTCTGAAGCTAATTTTGACAGGGTTCCTTCATTGTTTGCAACCGCACACAGCATTGTGCGGTTCACACTATAAGCACTTTTACCCTGTTTTGGTCCTTGTCCAATTTTTGACTCCTTTTTGAGTTGATTTTCACTTCTTTGGCTCGTTTCCCAATATTCATGCAAGAAAGCTCATTTCACTAGTTCTCTGGGATACCTTTAAGCATTTTCGAGCTAAAACACAAGTAAAATAGAGCAAATAAGCGCCCAAAATCCCTACTTATCAACTCCCCCAATCTTAAGATTTTGCTTGTCCTCAAGCAATTAAGGCAATTCCCACCTCCATTAGAAAAAAGGGATATTTCAACTGGCCTAAGTTGAGTCAAAACACAAATCAATTGGGACCAATAATTACCCACACGCTCATGATCATTAACAAGCCTATGATTTTAAAATTGAAGCACAAATGGCTCTAATGTGACACTTGAGCATCAAGGTTTGACTTTGTTCATCAAGGAAGCTCGCACTTTCATGCAAGTCGCTATGCATCCCAAAATCCTCCTCATATACTCTTCGGAAGCTCATCTCGCTCACGAATGAAGAATTCAAAACAATGACTCGAGGAAGACTCTCTCATCGCTCTCAAAAGAATGTCACAAGCCTGGCTCTAGGTACCATATGCTTTCCCCTCATGTAAATCACCACTAACGTAAGCTTGCTCGGCTTGAAATCACGTAGGAATTTTTTGTCATGTAATGAAGTCTTTTGGATTAAGGAGGGTAATATCAGATTGGAATCGGTTCATCTTTCCTTTAGCACTTCATATTATCTTGTTGGCTCATGCTTTGCTGGCTCTTTGAGTCATTTTCTTTTCCCTTAGGGGGATTAGAGAGACTTGGCATCATTCTTTCTTTGTCATTCTCTTCCCGATCTCCTTCTTTTCTTTCTCCATGCTTTGCACTTTTTCTTTCTTTTGCATATTTTCAACCCTTTCACATTATTCACTTTCTTTTTGTGGTTTTATTTGTTCTTCCTTTCTTTTTCTTTGCCTTTCATTTCTTTTGTATTTTTGTGCCTTGAAACCATCTTTAAACTCCTCGTCTCTCCCCTAAACTTATGTTTTAGCGTTTGAATCACATGAGTGCTAAAGAAAAGTCAGGTGCCAAGAGAGAGTCACTATAAAACGGTTAAGGCTTGTAATGTGGTTATTGAATAGAAATGCTTTAGGATCAAAAGGAACTAAGGATGATTTCATTGGTGGAGCATGGAAGGTTTCAAGGCGGACCACGGAGGGCCTACAATCACTTCTCAAGCCAAGTAACTTAGTATTTCTCCTAGAAACACACTCGGGGCAAGTTCTAGACTATTCGCACGGGTACTTGGACTTGTAACAAAATACTTCACCTCTCACACAACCGGATTGTTAAAGAGAAATAAGTCGAGGGCCCACAACAACCGCATTCAAGATTGAAAACCTCTACGATTCAACTAAACCATTTGATGATTGTCTAACTCAACACACGATTCACTAGGTTACTAACTAGAGCTATTTCTTTACAAAAACTTATTTTTAACCATAAGCTCATAGTTAAGTGTGTTGGTGCAAAGAGAAACATGCTCGACTCTTATTTATTCATTACACTACTTACTTTTACCTAAACATAAAAAACTGACTCAATCCCTTGAGAAGGTTGTCACGCCATCCATCGTTGGGAAGTGCCACCCGGTTCACACAAGACCCATCTTTGAAAAGAATCGTGGCATTAAGAAAACCAAAGTTTTATTGTTCGTTAAAACATAAGAAAAGGTTAACAAATCAAAAAGAAGCTAATAAAGTAATTAAGAATCTATAATATTAGGAAATCAAAATCAAGAAGCTATGAAATAAACTACTAAAGGTAAAATAAATGAATATATACAAGTGGGATGATTATATACATAATGAGGGATAGAGTAAAGATAAAAGAAAAAGGAAAAGGAGTATTTAAGTTATTATAGGCCCAAAATGTGAACAAATGTCATAGACAGTCATCCAAATCATCAAAATATCAAAATAGACCCCCCCCCCCAGAAAAAGAGCAAGCATTGTCCTCAATGCTTAGAAAACAAAACATAAGAGGGTAGAGAGTAAAGAAAACTCCCTATGTGGTCTCGGGGTGACTAGAAACATCACCACCCTCGATCTCCTCTAACTATATATCATCATCTCCGAGCTGAGGGACCACAGGGTTGGTGAGCATCCGGAGCATCTCCTCGCAGTGGGTGCAGTGAGATCTGGCTTATTAGACTTGCCAACCTTTACTGATGGTGCCTCCGCTGATGGTGTTGCTGGATCAGCTGGTACTGATGGACCTATCTCCATCAATAGTTCAAAGGGCAAGTCAACTGTTGCTGCTAACTTCTTCACCTCTTGTCTCAATCTTTCCACTATCTTCTTCGAAGCCTGGTACTTTCTCATTTTCTTCACTTGCTTGGAAAACTCCTCAATGGCACCCCCCCTGAGCTACCAGAGTGTCTATGATAGTCTGTTCGTTTTCCAAAATCTTCTTCAAAGTTTCCTCCACTGACGGAGGCACTTGTGGCACTACTGGAGTAAAAGACTGCGCTGCAATAGTACAGGAGATGTCAGACAACTTATAAGTGGTTGTCTGCATCCATTGTTGAGGCTCGCCAAAGTCTAGGAGACTCATAACGCAGTGAGAGGATAGGTGGATGAGGATGGCACTGGAACTGAACTAGGAGGTCTGGAGGATGATGGTGGTGGCATGGCGGCTGTCCCGGAGGAAGAACCGGCTGCTGTGGTAGGCATGAGAGCTGAAGATGGCTCAGCAGCAGCCCCAGAACATACCACTGCTGGCTCGTCAGACTGGCCAACTATGGTAGTGTCTGTCCCTTTGAACTTTGGGTTGTCCGCACCCTGCAAGTGATACCAAAAAAAAGGCTTCTTAGATTTTACCTTTGTGTCATATGGCCTTGGCTCCACCTTTGCATCATTGAAGTACTCTGTGAGGGTGTTCAAAAAGGGGTAGGGCTTTTCATTCTTACAGACCGCATATGTGATTCTAGTTGACATGATAGCACCCGCATTGATCGGGTACCCCACCATAATAGAAGTCACCAGAATGGCTCGGGGAAGTGGGAGGTTGTTCTCATTCAAACATGGATCAATTCTGTTGCACAAAAAAGTTTTCCACCCTTTAGATTCGAAGTTGAGGGTGGCCCGGATAATAGGCACTCCTGCTGTGATCCATGGTGGTGGTGGTCCTTGTTCAGCCAAAATCTCAGCTAACCAAGGGTGAGCTGCTTCACCCAAAGAAACTTCTCCAAATACTAGACCTCTTCCACTTTCTCAAAACCCACATAAGTATTCAAAGTATGGTCATCAAAACGAACTTTCAAATTCCTCACTTTTGTCACTTTCGTTCCTGCCTTGATATGAGCTATGTTGGCATAGAACTCCCTGACCTAATGCTCATTTGCATCTAAGACCGGGTGAGTGAACCACTTCCACCCCTTTCGTTAATGGAATTTCCTAAGGATATTTGGATTATGAATATCCAAATCCTTCATCAAGAATTATCGCTCCAGTGTGAGCGACCTTTTTGGCCACAACTCCCTGAATCTGTTGAATGTCGTCAAGCTGACAAATCTATCCTCCCATATTTCCTTCTTCTTTGTCCTTTCAAGACCACCCACATGAGTGTCACCCCCTCTTCCGTCATCCGGTACGTCATCACCATCTATATCAATAGGTGTTGGAGGGGTAGGTGAAGAGAAGGGCTTAGAACCCTGGCTTCCCGCATAAGAATCAGCGGAGGAACTGTCTTTAGGATCATTGCACTGTTTATCGCGCCCAGTGGGTTGAGGTGGTTTGGACTGAGGTTCTGGTTGGACCTCCATAGAGTGACCCTCGGAGGTTTCCCTAGACGGGGAATATTTACTAGTGTCCAAGGAGTCAGGTACTCTGTTTGCGGTTGCTTTCTTGCCTATTGTTTTCTGAATGGTCGGTAGTAGGTTACTCTTTCCTTGACCTCGGCCCGGGAGGTCTCACCCCTCCCTTTGAATAATCACCTCTGCTGGAGGATCTAACCATTGTCTTCAATACAAGTTACATTTGTCAGTTGAATTCAAAGCAAAGAAAACCGTTGAAGCGCAGTTGCAGACAACTAGTCAGAAATGAGGCAGTGCGGTCCGCACAAATCTGAGTGCGGCCGCAGACTGCCTAGTGCGGACTGCACACTTTTGAAGTGCGGCCGCATAACGTCGAGTGCAGACCGTACAATTTTTAGGCGGCCGCACAAGTCCCAAACTAAAATTACTGGTTTTTTGAAGTTTAGAGTGCGAACCGCACACATTTTTATGCGGCCGCACACTTCTTCTGCGGACCGCCACATTTTGAGTGCGGTCCACACAGTTCAGCCATATCTAAAGCCCTTTTTTTCGATTATGCGAATCGCACAAAAATGTGTGCGGCCGCACAATTTGAATTGTATCGGCACTGAAGTTAGGGTTCTTGCCAAATTTTCAAAGATTAACCATGGTGTGCACAAATTGACACAATTATTGGTCTACCCAATCCCTAATGAGCATGTATATAAGTACCTACATGATTTTTAAGTACAAATTAAGCACATTTGGCATTTTTAGGCCTAAAATAAACTAAACTACTCAAAGGAATCAAAAACAGAATTTGAGAAAAAAGAACAAAAATCTGCATGAATTGAACATACCAGTAGTGGGTGATGCAAGTAGGAATCTAGCTTAATAAAGTGAGTGTGATTTTGGAACAGTTTTTAGGATTGCACAGTGTTTACTAGGGCTTGGGAGTTGAGAGAGCGTAAAGTGTGAATAATGGTGAAAAGCCCTATTTATACCCTAGCAAAGGCGGTTCATGTCTTACCTAAGTGCGAATGCATATTTCTAAGTGTGGTCCGCGCTCCTTACCTAGAGTGAACAATGTTGTGCGGTCCGCACAAAAAATGAGTGCGGCTGCATAACCCTGTGCGCTCCGATAACTTTTGAGTGTGACCGCATAATGGCCCTTTTTCTGCAAAACCAACTTCAGAGAGTTGACATTTTTAGGTACCCAGTTGTGCGTCCGCACAAGGAATTGTGCGGCCTCGGACCCTTCTGTGTGGTCCGCAATTTTTGGTGCGGTCCGCATGAATTCCATACTTGGCCAATTTTTCCTACAATACACACTCAGTCCTACAATTCACTTCAAACCCAATTAGCTCAATACAAAACCTATCCAAAAAAGAAGAAAAATAAGAAAAAGAAAAGAAATATGGATTGCCTCCCAAGAAGCGCCTGATTTAACGTCGCGACACGACACAAGTTACCATCAATCACTTGAAATGAAGCAACGCCACAACGTGGCCATTATCAAACTTGCCAAGATAATGTTTCACACGGTGCCCATTGACTCTAAACACCTCATCATTCTTGTTTTTCAGATCTAAAGCACCAAAGGGTGTCACATGCACAACTTCAAATGGGCCACTCCACTTGGATTTCAACTTTCCTCGAAACATCTGCAACAAAAAATTGAAAAATAGCACAAGATTGCCTTCTTTAAATTCTTTATTCCGGATATACTTGTCATGGAAATACTTCATTTTGTCCTTATACAAGGACGAACTTGAATATGCATGGAACCGGAACTCATCAAGCTCATTCAATTGTCCCACCCTTAAGTTGGCGGCGATATCCCATTCAAGATTAAGCTTCTTCAATGCCCACATAGCCTTGTGCTCAAGTTCCACCGGAAGGTGACAAGGTTTCTCGAATACTAACCTATACAGAGACATACCAATTGGTGTTTTGTAAGCTGTCCTATAATCCCAAAGAGTATCGTCAAGTTTTTTTGACCAATCCGTCCGGTTGGCATTCACAGTCTTTGAAAAAATACTCTTGATCTCCCAGTTGGAGACTTCAACCTATCCGCTTGCTTGAGGATGATAGGGGGTCAACACTTTGTGAGTGACACCACCATACTTGGAGAGTAAAGAATCAAAATCATTGTTGCAAAATTTCAATCCCCTATCACTAATTATGGCCCTTGGAGTACCAAACCTTGTGAATATGTTCTTCTTCAAGAATGCTACCACACTTCGCGCTTCATTGTTGAGCAAAGACACAGCTTCAACCCACTTCGACATGTAATCCATAGATACCAATATATAGGTGTTCCCACATGAACTCACGAACAGACCCATAAATCAATGCCCCATACATCAAAAATGTCAATCTCTAAGATGGTGGTGAGGGGAATCTCATTTTTCTTGGAAATCCCATCGGCCCTTTGACATTCATCACAATGCTTGATGAGATCCCTAGCGTCCTAGTAAAGAGTAGGACAATATAATCCACAACTTAATACCTTTGTAGTTGTTCTCGCTCCACCATGGTGACCACCATATGGCTAAGAGTGGCAAGCCTCAAGAGTTCCCAATTGTTCTTCTTCCGGTACACATCTCCGGATAACACCATCGGTACAGATTCAGAAGAGATAAGGCTCATCCCAATAGTAATCAAGGCAGTCCTGTTTGAGCTTCCTCCTTTGGTTTGAAGAGAAATAATTCAGTACAATGTCACTCATGAGATAATTGGCCAAGTCGGCGAACCATGGTATCACGGTCATATAAATGGATAGGAGTTGTTCGTCAGGAAATGAATCATTTATCTCAAGGCCATCATGTGGCCTCCCCTCCTCCTTTAATCGATACAAGTGGTCCGCCACTTGGTTTTCATTCCCCTTACGGTCTTGGATCTCAAGATCAAATTCTTGTAAAAGAAGTACCCACCATATCAATCTTGCCTTAGAATCTTTATTGCTCATCAAATATCGAAGCGCCATGGTCGGTGTGAACAATCATCTTTGTACCCATCAAGTACGGGCGACACTTCTCCATAGCAAAGAAAATATCAAGAAGTTCTTTATCGGTCACTGTATCGTTTACTTGGGACTCGTTCATGGTCTTACTCGCATAGTAGACCGGATGGAAGATCTTGTTAATACGTTTCCCCAATACCGCTTCAACCGCCACATCGCTTGCATCACACATGAGCTCAAAAGGTAAACTCCAATTTGGTGCAGTGATAATATGAGTAGTAGTCAACTTATACTTGAGTAATTCGAATGCCTTCATGCAATATTCATTGAAATGGAACTTGGAATCCTTCTCTAAAAGTTTGCACAAGGGGTTTACCACCTTAGAAAAGTTCTTGATGAATCGGCGGTAGAACCCCGCATGACCTAGAAAGCTCCTCACTCCCTTCACAGATGTAAGGGGGGGGGGAGTTTGGATATCACTTCAATTTTTGATTTATCAACCTCAATACCAGTCTTTGAAATCTTGTGACCAAGGACAATACCTTCCTCGACCAT
This sequence comes from Nicotiana paniculata, assembly GCA_005239505.1. Classification (NCBI taxonomy): domain Eukaryota; kingdom Viridiplantae; phylum Streptophyta; class Magnoliopsida; order Solanales; family Solanaceae; genus Nicotiana; species Nicotiana paniculata. Next base: position 52,662 of record ML360894.1, on the reverse strand, counting down.
GAAGTGACATTTTTCACAATTTAAAACCAAGTTAGTTTCCTCACATCTTGCCAATACCTTGTCCAAGTTTTCCAATAACTCTTGAAAAGAATTCCCTACCACAAAAAAATTGTCCATGAAAACCTCAAGAAAGTCCTCTACTATATCAGTGAAGATGGCCATCATACACCGTTGAAAAGTCGTTGATGCATTTCTTAACCCAAATGGCATCCGCGAGAATGCGAATGTGACATAGGGACAAGTGAAAGTGTTCTTCTCTTGGCCCTCAGGAGCAATAGGAATTTTATTGTTGCCGGAGTATCCATCAAGGAAGCAGTAAAAAGCATGTCCGGCCAACCTATCCAGCATTTGATCAAGAAATGGAAGCGGAAAATGGTCTTTCCGAGTAACTTTGTTGAGCTTCCTATATTCCATGTGCACTCTCCACCCGGTGAAAATTCTTGTGGGGATCACTTTATTTTTTTTCATTTGTTATCGCAGTCATGCCCCCTTTATTTGGGACACATTGCACCAGCGAGGTCCACGAGCTATCATAAATGGGGTAAACAACCCCGACATCAAACCATTTGATGATTGCCTTCTTCACTACCTCTTGCATAGCTTCATTCAATCTTCTTTGATGTTCCACGTAGGGTTTGGCATCCTCCTCCAGAATAATTTTGTGCATGCAAAAGGCGGGGCTTATACCCTGAATATCCGCCAATGTCCAACCTATTACTTTCTTCCTCATTTTCCTCCTTTGGAGCACCGCCATGGTAGAGTCTACCTACACGTTAGTTAAGCACGAGGAAATAATGACAGGTAAAGTGGAACAAGGTCCAAGAAACTCATACCTGAGGTGTGAAGGAAAAGGCTTTAACTCCAGAGTGGGAGGCTCCTCGATTGAGGGCTTTGTTGGAGGAGTCTTCCGTTTCTCAATATCGTAGGAAAGTTTTCGGGGCTCATAAGTATATGACCCCATTCCTTGCAATGCATTGATACATTCTACAAAGCCCTCCTTCTTATCATCACCATGATTTAGCAACACAGCTTTCAAGGTGTCCTCAACATTCATCACAAAACTTGTGTCATCAACAATGACTTGGGTCACTAGATCCACGAACGAACAAACTTTGTTACTATTTGGATGCCTCATTGATTTGCATACATGGAACACCACGTTTTCATCACCCACCCGGAAGGTGAGCTAACCAGCTTCCACATTTACAAGGTCCTTCCCCGTAGTAAGGAAAGGTCTCCCCAAGATAATAGGCCCTTCGTAATCAACCTCACAATCAATGATCAAAAAGTCCGCTGGAAGGATGAACTTGTTGACCCGAACTAACACATCATCAATTATCCCCAACGGACTTTTCATGGTCGGATCCGCCATTTGTATCCTCATCGATGTGGGTCTTGGTTGCCTAATCCCAAAATTTTTGCACATAGAGTAGGGCATCAAGTTAATGCTTTCCCACAAATCACATAAAGCTTTGGAAAAATCGGCGCTCCCGATAGTGCACGGGATTGTGAAGGTGCCAAGGTCTTCCAATTTTGGATCCATGGATTGCACAATAGCACTCACTTGATGTGTCATTTTGATCGTTTCACAATTCATTGATCTCTTCTTTGTTACCAAATCTTTCATGAACTTGGCATATCCAAGAATTTGTTCTAAGGCTTCAACCAACGACACATTTATGGACAAACTCTTCATCATATCAATAAATCTCTTGAATTTATTCTCACTGTTTTTCTTTGCAAGTCCTTGAGGATATGGAGGAGGTGGACTTAGCATGGGTGCCTTGGACTTTTGCACTATCGTATCTGGTATGTCTATCACGTGCTCCCTGGACGGGTTCACTTCTTATTGTGTCTCCTCCACACTTTCATCAATGTCAGTCCTCACCTCTTCATTAGCTTGAACACCATCGCTTGGCATGTCATCTTCTTAAACCAACACATCATCATCCACATTTCTTCTTTGGTTTGAAGTACTTGCAACTCCATCTCTTCTACTTCTTGTTGTTACGGCCATTGCATGTCCCGTATTGTTCCCACCCTTCGGGTTTACCACCATATCACTAGGTAGTGCCCCCTTAGGGTGAGTGTTTAAAGCTTGAGATATTTGGCTAAGTTGAACCTCCAAATTACAGATAGAGGTGTTGTGGAAGGCCAATTGAGCATCGGAGTCGGCATTTTTCTCCATCATTTTCTTAAACATATTTTCAATCTGTTCCATTTCACTATCGAAAGAACTAGGACCTTGTGATAGATATGGAGGCGGGTTGCTTGGTTGTTGATACATCGGGGGACTTTGAAATCCCGACCCCCGATTCCCTTGATTGTTGTTGTTCCAATCCCCTTAATTTTTGTTGCCTCCCCAATTGCTTTGATTGTTGCCACCCAAATTACCTCGATTATTGCCTCCCTAATTGCCTTGGTTCACTTGATTACTCCAATTGCCTTGATTATTGTTATGTCCCCAATTTCCTTGATTGTTATTGTTGCCACCACTCCAATTGCCTTGGTGGCCTTGGTTGTTTCAATTTCCTTGACTTCCTTGTGATCTCCATTGTCGTTGTTTTTGAGCATTGTTTCTTTGACGTTGATAATTGTTGACATATTGTACTTCTTCTTCTTGCTCATTATATGAATCACCTTGGTCATACCCACTATCTTCTGGTTCAAACTTTTTCGGACGGTTTTGTACTTGTTGACCTCATTGTCGTCTCTTGTACATCATCATGTTCACCCCTTCCATAGCATTCACTTGTTTCGGCCCTTGAACCTGTTGAAGCTGAGCCTTGGCCAATTGGTTCATTGTGGTTGTCAACTCAGCAATAGCTTGCCCATGATCATGTAGCTCCTTGTGTAGGTGAATCACATTTGGGTCACCTCGAGGAACATTGGACCTACTGCCACGCCGACGAAGTATCCGCCATCTCATCCAAAATTTCACAAGCTTCGGCATAAGGCGTGTTCATGAAGTTCCCACCGGCGAGTTGATTTACCACAGACTGATTTGTTGTGTTGATCCCCCTGTAGAAGGTTTGTTGGATCATGGCCTTGGTCATATCATTATTCGATAATTCCTTAACCATGGTATGATATCTTTCCCAAATCTCGGGCAATGGCTCATTGAGCTCTTGCTTGAACGCTAAAATTTCATCTCGTAATGTAGCCATGTGCCCCGGAGAGAAGAATTTGGCAATGAACTTTTCGGCCAACTCATCCCAAGTATGGATGGAATGATTAGGTAATCTCTCTAACCAGTTCAAAGCCTTTCCCGTAGAGAAAAAGGTAATAGCCTCAAACGCAGTGCATCCTCGGAAACATTTGTTTGCTTGTTCCCCCAACAAGTATCAACAAACCCCTTGAGATGCTTGTAAGAATTTTGGCTTGGAGCTCCGGTGAAAAAACCCCGTTTCTCAAGTAGTGTACGCATCACGTTGGTGATTTAGAAGTTGCTCACCTGATACGGGGAGGGTTTGTAGCACTAGCATAAACCTCGATCGGCAACACCCGGTGCGGTGCGCCTCTTGGTGGAGGTGGGGGAGGGTTTGGGATATCATGAGGAAATCGACCTCACCTGCTAACTTGAGGTTCGGGATGAATCTCATCTCCTTGATGATCATCTACCTCCTCCTCAAATGGCAAATTTCTGTTGGGCTCATTATTGAGAGCCATTTAGTATCTATAAGAAATTCGAAACAGAATTAGTGACTTGGAAGGAAAGAAAGACAAAAAACACAAAAACCTAGATATACATAGCTAAATCAGTTTAACTCCCCGGCAATGGCGCCAAAAATTGATCTCGGCCAAACCCACACCACAATTGGATAGTGAGGCGGTCGATGCAATAATAAACACAGCGAAGGTCAGGATCGAATCCACATGGAGTTAAAATAGAGATTAGGTGCATATCTAGTTTGATTGTATGATTTGTCCTAAACTGCTCTTCCACATTCTTGATTGTCGTTCTACTTCTAATTTGTTCTATTGTTTGCAATTAGAAACTAAGAGATAATATTTTTGGTTTTGTTGCTTTTCAAATGATAAAAGGATCTAGGGTCGTGACTTCCACCTAGGTGGATACCTAATGGGTTGTAAACTCTAGGACAAGTTTGATTGGTCGGGGTTGTAATATACCAATCATTCTCAAATACTCACTCTATACCTCTCGGTAGTTTGAGTGATTTTGCCCAATTTGGCTTTCTCAAGTCCAAATGGGTATTGCAAAGACAAGTGGTAAATGCTCAAGTCGGTTCTTACTATCTATAGATTCAACCCTTTAATTGGAGTTATCAATTTCTTGAGTTCACCCCAATTTCTTGTTAGCCAAGTTTTCCTAGGCTTAGTCTCTCTTTCTCAAGTAGAGCCTAAATCAATTAGGCATGAATAAATGTTTGCAACCATTAATTATTGAATTCTAGTAAGAACTAGGCTAAATATCACTAACCCAATCACAAACAAGCCCTAATTCAAACACCCATTAAATACTCACACTAGGGTTGGGTCACAACCCTAGCTAGAAATTTAGCTACTCATAAAAGATGCAAAAATTAAAGAAGAAATAAAGATAGAATCCATAATAATTAATTATGGGATAAAAATCTAATGTTTGGAGACAAATCTAGTACAAGATTACTTAAAGCGGTAAAGAAAAATGGCTCAGGTGCTTCTCCAAAACTAAACTTAACCTAAAAATGACAAAAATTCCTATTTATACTAAGCTAAAAATATCTGACAAAAACGCTCCTACAGAGGTCGTGCGGCTGCATAATTCTGAGTGCAGTGCGCATTCTGAGCTTGACTGGTCAACTGGGCCTTCTACGATCGCACAAAATTGGGATGTCCGCACATCATTTAATAGTGTGGACCGCACATTTCTGAGGGTGGCCGCACACGTGACTTGGGCTGGGATTTGGACCTCCTTCTGCGTACAGCCTGAATTTAACTTTTAAGGCAAAAATTCTTATTTTTATCAATTTTTTTAACATATAAGCCTTCAAGAAAAACACCTGGACCGTGCATGCAAATCGAGGAACGGTAAAAATGAGATATTTAAGGGTTCGGAACCCAGAATTTAGTTCTAAAACATTAGATGACCTATCGGGTCATCACAACAATAATTCAACTAGGTATAGCGCCCTTATTTAAAGCGCTATATCTAAAACTATTCTACCCCCATATTGGTTTTTGCCTTATTTAAAGAGGTTAAGGATTTCTAAAAATCCATTCATAAATATTCTCAAGTCTTCTGAAATATTTCTTCGTTAAGTTATTTTGCATTTTGTCATAATATATGTAGAGCGGAGAATAAAGGTTTCATTATATTGGGGTAAGGTTGTGGTGGTGAATAACTCAGTAACCTATAGTTTATCTCCACAGTGTCATGTTAAGTTTCCACTTACAATGGAGTATGATACATTAGTATCGTTGTTATGTAAAAAAAAGAGTGGGAGCAAACTTTCGGGGAACCGTAAAGTAACCGGAAGATATCCGTATTCTGTCACTCTGCAAAGGGTTGCTTGTTATGGTGGGTTTAACATCAAGGACAATGAAACACTAAGACATTTTTTAGGACTCTAGATGAGTATCGAGAATTTCTTGTGATAAAAATTTTGGAAATGTATGTCAAGGTTGAAGACGTTCACTATAATAAGATAGCGCAAAACAGGGATATCCCTCAGTCATCGGGTGGTTATTTTGGAGCAGTTTTAGCCGAACATGTTCCGGTTGAAAGAGTTTGGCCTGATCTAAACTTATCTCCATGGGCGAATGAAGAGCGAGAAATTTCTCTCCTAGTTTACATAATCCATAAGACGAGTGGTAAACTTCAATGTTCCTTTGTGTTGCGATGTTTAATTTTGTTGTATTGAATTTGTATTAACACTTATATATTTCGTAGGGGGTACCGGCCAAATATGAATTTTATAAGTTATGAACTAACGCCCAATTGGGATATGCCTAGTTCTGGTGTGTTGGATCAAGGTGGTCCATTCGGGAGTCATCACCAACATGATAATGTCCGATGTCAACACATTACAATTTGTAAGTAAAGTGATATAGTTATATGTAAAGTTTGGATCAATTTGAGTAACTCATTGTTTTGTTGGTTGTGTAGTGAAAACGAGCAACTTGAAGGTCCTGTTCTTACTTAATTTCCCGAAGATGACATATTTAATTGGGATCTAGAAGATGCACAGAGTCAGGAAGATAATAGTGATTATGATAACAATGCCGATGAGTCTAGAGATGACACACCCTTCCCTGATGAGGGTGATGATGAGGAGGAAGAGAATGATGAACCTGATTTGACGAGGGAGCATGCTCCACCCCCGTTAGACAAAGAGTGTAGAGTCCCACGTGCCGTTTATTCTAGGGAGATTCCCTACCTTGATCATTTTCCAAATATGCCAGAGGTGGATGCCCTCACAGAGGATATTGATGAAATTCGGACACCAATGTGTGATGAATCTAGAGAAACGATGTCACGACCCAAACCGATGAGCCGCGACGGGCACCCAGTGCCTCGCTTATCCTTGCCCGCCAACTTGCGACTAAGTGAATCTGAACATATAATGTCATACTTTGGTCATGGCCACATTTCAAGACAATTTGCAAACAAACTATAAAACTGAAAGGAAGCTAACTCTGACTAAACCTCAATATAAAGTTGGGCCGACAAGGCCGTCATAACTACTATAGCTGATAAACGAACAATATATACATGCAAGGTATACAAGCCCAACATACTGCACTAACTGACAGGATATGTCTGCAAGCCTCTACTGATGGATGTACTGTGATGGGAACAGGGCCCCTACCTACCCATAACCTATATACATATATACAAAATATGTACACAAAACTCTAGACCCGGCAACTCTGAAGGATGTGGAGCTTACCGATAAATCTGAACTCGGGCAATACCTACTGACGAGGTCTACTCGTCTGTATGTCTGAACCTTCACGCATGAAATGCAGCGTCCCCAGAAAAAAGGACGTCAGTACGAAATAACTTACTGAGTATTGAAGGCAATAAAATAACTGAAATCTAAAATTGAACTAATAATATAATAACTGAAAGTAACTGGGAGTCAAAGATGATCTGGAGATATACTTACCTGCTGATAGTGACTCAACTCTCTCAATATAGTAAATAAAATAGATGTCTGGCCCTATAAGGCTCAGAACGTGTAACTGCTCCGTCGTAGTAGGCTCACTCATAGGCGCTCGGCCATACTAGGCTCTATATCTCTGTTATGCTGGGCTCGCTCATAGGCGATCGGCCACAGTAGGCTCGATATATAACTTACCATCTGATCTGAGGTTACCCAATAAGGGTCTGTCCAACGATTATAGCTCGATGGTGGTGAAAATACTGTAATACTGTATATATATAGACCCTCTTCTCTCTTGACAGGAAGATGACAATACTCAATTGAATATAAAGTCCCGATAAGGGAGAATAGTGTAACTTATGAGACTAGGATAATGTATATAAATTCAGGAGTATTAATTTCTCTTTATGCCTCGTTATCAAACACATGACGTTACGAGATCATGTCAAAATAAAGGAAGGGCTTAGCCTTAAAATACCTGAGCCAATTCTCTTGGCAATCCATCTAACACGCATCATTGCGACAACACGTAACGGCAGATCGAAGTAGGGATAAATTCGTATAATGTTCTTGAGAAAGATTGTGACTTTCTCTATTAGAATTGCAAATCTCATCCCTATTACACAGTATATCTTCATGTGAAATTTTATTGAAGCTTCATCCATCACTTGGCAAACCTAGAATTATACCTTAATAAGGTAAGAAATCTCTTAAAATGTTGTGCTTGAGCTCCATCCGTAAGAAGATCTCTTATAAAGTCTTAGCATACTCTTTTAATAAGGTATGATATCAAGTCTTAAAGTTACATGTTGTGGGCCCCACTTTGATGATGACTTGGCCACAAATACTCCCTTAAAATGCCACCTTGTAATGAGAGTTAAGAGTCATTTTCTTTGGCTTAGCTTGCTGCCACATTGGGTTTAAGGATTTATCCGAAAGATCTTAATAAATTATCCACCAATTTCTTAATAACTTGTTAATCTCCCATTAACCAATACCCCACATAATTAAGAATTATCTCAAATTACTTAAAATGCTGCTCACTTTTAACATACCTTATACACCTCACTATCATGGTCATGTGGTACCTTGTATGGCACTAGTCCATAAATACCGGGTAGTATAGCTTGGACAGTAATTCATCCCCAAATTGTCAAACGTCGAAGGAACTCATTTTTCTTCGATTTTCCTACCCTCTCTTCACGAATTTACTTGTCACTTATTTAAAATAGCGTAATACTTATAATCTCAAATAATCTCATTCTCAAGCTTGCGTCGATTAGCTTATGACAAAACTTTAACGTACAAAAATGCAGGATGTAACATCTCATTCCCGAGCTTATATCAATTTACTTATTGCGTACTTACACGTACGAAAACATGGGGTGTAACATCATTCCCCCCTTTGGAACATTCGCCCTCAAATGTTGACTGATGCACTTATTTGTCTCATAATTGGATAGCTCTTACGAATGGTTTTAATAATGAACTTTCCATTTAGGAAACTATTCTGTGAATAAATCAAAAGGCCCAGGCATTCCCCCCTTTAGGCCTCTTTCTCACACCATGACTTGTGGTCGGAGTCCTTCTAATCTTGTAACTGTTGCTACCTTCCATCCTGCAGTATGTATGACTCTAGTGCGCCTATATGATTCTTCTCTCCTTTTTCCTTCAGTTTTTAGCCAATATTTAGGCCTCACTTTGTAAATATATACAGATCTTGACAAGATGTCCCTATGGGCATCTATAGGTATATTGAAGTTCTTCGCTTAGTAATTTGTATAACTTAGGAATATTGCTATATCTTATTTCATAGACTTGGTTATCCATCCGTATGACTCTACTGCATCTAGGTAGGTCATACTATACCATAACTCTTAACTTTTTTTACTGTTACTAATGTGTGCTACAAAACTCCAGGTTACATTCATTGCTTATCCTATATGTATAAATCTAAGTCCTTTAATGCTTCATCATTACTGTTCATCTTAAGAATGAAGGCCTAATCTCATCTCATTCTTTGTGACTTTTGTCAATCCATTATTGATTCACCTTAATATTGATCTACAATATACCACTGATAACTTGAAACTTCTTATGTAATACCTTTCCACTAGGGCTTACATTGCTTCGAGGAATATTTGAAGTGATTTTCTTGATCCACTTAGCAGCGATATTGTACTTCAATAACCGTATATTATAGCATCCCAATGTGATTCACTTAAGTGGGTATTTTAATCCCGTACAATTCTTGAAATCCTCTTCAAACCATTACTCAATCGAAGGTCAAAACATCATCCTTTATCTATCACAATTACACCTTCATTGTACTACCAGGGCAGCATTCCACCTCTGTTACTAGTCTTAGACTCCTTTGAGTTTATTCAGGCTATACTGAGCTTTCTATTACTTAGAGAAACCATCAACTCTCTTATTTTTACGGGCTTAATCCTAATGACTTATCCATTCTCGTCACCTTCTCACTTGCCCTTTCTTATCCTTACTCCTGTCTTCCTAAAATTTTATCGCTATACCATACTTTAGCTTGCGACCTACACATATCTATTCGTATTACTTGTAACCTTCCTTCAACTTACTTGCACCATAGATTTCCTTGTGTTATTCTGGAACATCAAGCGAGGCATCACATCGTATCTAAATTTTCTTTACTCTCTTAACTAGATCTCTTGATACCTAGAAACCATAGGCTGAAAGATATGGCACTGACGATGCTGCTATCATTCCTGGATATTGAATACCTGCGCTTCTAGACTTCTATCCGTAGTATGAACTATTCATGTCACGATCCAAAATCCAACACAGGTCGTGATGGCGCCCAACACCTGAGTCAGGCAAGCCAACAGTTGTTTACTTGTGAGATTATCCTTATTTAACATACCAACCCCACGTATTCCCAAAGTTTTAAGCTTAGATCATTTAAATAAAGGCGGAAACATTAACCAACTTAAGTAAATACAGCCACAATGATCATGATCCAATATATATACAGTCCCAAAATAAAGAGTCTACTATGTGCGTGCCAGGAACTAGTGTCACAAGTCAACAGCGAACTAGTAGAATATACAAAAGATGATACAAACTGTACTGCTGTCTGAGAGGAGTAGACAGAAATAAACAAAAGATAACTCCATAGCACTGCTGAGAATCGCCAAAGGAGGCAGATCACCGTGGAGTCAGGTCCAGAATATATGTAAAGCTCCGGTCGGATAACTAAAAACACCAGCCTCAGAACCTGTACTATTAAGTACAGAAGTGCAGCATGAGTACATAAATATATATATATGTACCTAGTGAGTATCCCGCCTAACCTCGAAGAGGTAGTGACGAGAGGTCGACATGACACTCACTAAGGTCCAACAGTAATAATACAAAATAGGATATAACGAAATGCAGTAGACATGTGAGACAGTACGTAGCAGATACATATCAAATACATAAATCCAGGAAACTACTGAAAATAAGCAACAATGTACACTTTCCTTTTTCCCCCAAATATTTGTCCAGTCAATATCAATGGAAACAGTACCAAATAGCCAAGAGCACACAAGGGTAAGACAACCGGTCGGAGTCATAAGGAAATATCTAGACACTGAATAGACATAAAGCTTCCCCCCCTCGCGAATCATACCTGCGACTCGGGTGCTGACACATTTATATACAATTTCCATAAAGATTCCCTCGATCGCGAATCATACTTGCGATTCGAGTGCTGACACACTTATATACAATTACCATAAAGCTTCCCTCGATCGCGAATCATACCTGCGATTCGAGTGCTGACACACTTATATACAATTACCATAAAGCTTCCCTCGATCGCGAATCGTACCTGCAATTCGAGTGTTGACAAACTTATACACAATTACCATAAAGCTTCCCTCAATAGCAAATTATACCTGCGATTCGAGTGCTGACACACTTATACCGATTTATCATAAAGTTTCCCTCGATCGCGAATCATACCTGCGATTCGAGTGCTGACACACTTATACCGATTTATCATAAAGTTTCCCTCGATCGCGAATCATACCTGCGATTCGAGTGCTGACTCTCAGACGTACATATATATATAACGAAATATCAATAACTCAGTAGGGGCTATACCTGTAACAGGGATTAATCAACTAGGAGTTCAATGCAACTTTCCACATTTCCATATCAATTCAAAAGCAATAGGCAACTCAAAGAACACCCAAAGATACATATAAGGCACATAGAGACATGCTTGTGAGCCCTAAAACTACCCGAAATAGCATGATAGTCGCTACGTATGGAATCTCGCAACTTAGTATGCACGTAGCCCCCAAAACAATTACACACAGCATATATAACACCTATGGAGACAATTCCCTCTTACAAGGCTAGAAAGGAGACTCACCTCATGTCGAATCTACCTCGCGGACCAAGGATGCGCCCGAACTCCGACCTCTACACCCGAGGACTCGCAACTAGCCAAATATGGTACAATGACATCAATGTATGCTCAAAGTATGGAAAATATCCTATTTATTCAATAATTCAACATTCTTGAGAAATTCCCAAAATCAAACCCCGGGCCCGCACGCTCGAATTCCGAAAACTAACGGAGGAATCGCTCACCCGAAGCCTAAGGATCGTTAATATATGATTTCTACTTGAGTTTATAGCAATAAATGGGTAATTCACCAATTTCTCAAGAACCCTAAATTATTACCCAATTCTTGACTTTTCAATGATTTAGTAGTTAATTTAGCTAGAAGATCATGAATTAAACTAGTGTTGAAGTGGAATTAACTCAACTTGATAGTAGTTAGGTCGTGGTGTGCTCTCCCCAAGCTCACAAGACTCTAATGGTGGAGGAAAATGAATGAATGGGGTGAAATCCCGAGTTTCAAAGAATATATACTGCCTGGCCTACAGGGTTTCCGCACCTGCAGCTCAAGGACCGCACCTGCGGTCTCGCGCCTGCGAGCTGGGGCTCGCACCTGCGGAACTGGAAGGAAGAGCTGGGTTCGCACCTGTGGAGGGATGGCCGCACCAGCGGTTCCGCTCCTACGGACTTTTGTCCGCACCTGCGAGAAAGGGGGACCTCACCTGGGGTCGCACCTGTGATGCTTAGGACTGCAGGAGCGGTCCCGCACCTGCGACTGGGCAACCGCACCTGCGGTCACACCAGATCAGGTGCACCAGCAGCTATTTTAGCTGGTTTTTAGCCCCGTTGGGTACCCCGGGAGGCCCCTGGGCCCACCTGAGCCCTCATCCAAATATAATAACAAGTCCCAAATCATAATACGAACTCGCACGAGCCTTCGGAACACCCAAAACAACGCTAAAACTCAAAATCACACCTCCAAGCCCCAAGAACCAAACTTAGGAACTTTAAGTTTTCTAGACTTCGCTAACAACGCGCCGAACCGACCCATACTACTCGGAATAACACCAAATTTTGCAGGAAAGTCATAAATGACATAACAGAACTATCCCCGGTCTCGAAATTCCGTTCGGACCTCGATAACACAAAAACACGTCCAAAACCACAATAGGAACTTAAGGAACTTCTTATTTTAATATTGGAAGCCGAAATGCTCCGGTGTCATCAGAAATCCATTCCAAACATACGCCCAGGTCAAAAATCATCACATGAAGCTACCGGAACCGACGAAACTCGATTTCGAGGTCGTTTACCCAAAATATTGACCAAAGTCAAACCTGGCCTTAAAGACCAACCTTAAGGAACCAATTGTTCCTGTAGCACTCTAAACACCTCTGAATCCCGGGACACCAGTTCCCGCAAGTCATAAATCATAAAAAGCCGCTATGGGAAGTTTCATTTAGGGGAACGGGGTCCGATAACACAAAACGACCGGTCGGGTCGTTATGTTCTCCACCTTTTAAACAAACGTTCGTCCTCGAACGGGTCTAGAATCATACCTAAAGTGCAGAATATGTGTGGATATTTGCTCCGCATGTCCTCCTCAGACTCTCAGGTCGCCTCCTTAACTGGATGGCCCTTCCACTGGACCTTTACGGCAGAAACTCTCTTGGACCTCAACTGGCGGTCCTATCTATCAATAATAGCAATTGGCTCCTCCTCGTAGCCTAACCTCTCATCCAACCGAAAAGTGCTGAAATCAACCACGTGGGAGAAGTCAGCGTGGTACCTCCGGAGCATGGACACATGAAACACTGGATGAACTCCTGATAAACTAGGAGGCAAGGCCAGCTCATAAGCAACCTCCCCAACTCGCCTCCACACCTCGAATGGACCTATAAACCTTGGGCTCAGCTTGCCCTTTTTCCCAAACCTCATAATACCCTTCATAGGTGAGACTTTCAACAGGACCCTATCTCCCTCCATAAATGATACCTCACGCGCCCTCTGATCCGCGTAGTTCTTATGTCTGGACTGTGCTGTACGGAGCCTCTCCTGAATCAACTTCACTTTCTCCAAGGCATCCCTCACCAGGTCGGTGCCATATAACTTAGCCTCGCCAGGCTCAAACCACCCGATAGGAGAACGACATCGCCGACCATACAAAGCCTCAAATTGTGCCATCTCAATGCTAGACTGATAACTATTATTGTAAGCAAACTTGGCCAAAGGAAAGAACTGGTCCCACTAACCTCCAAAGTCAATCACATATGCCCTGAGCATGTCCTCCAATATCTAAACTGTACGCTCCGACTGACCATCAGTCTGAGGGTGAAATGTTGTGCTGAGGTCTATCTGGGTGCCCATCTCACTATGCAATGCTCTCCAGAAATGTGAGGTGAACTGAGGACCTCGATCTGATATAATGGACACCGGCACACCATGTAACCGTACTATCTCCCGAATGTAGATCTGGGCCAACCTTTCAGAAGTATATGTAGTAGCTACTAGAATAAATGCGCCGATTTGGTCAATCTATCCATAATGACCCAAACTGCTTCCACCTTCCACAAAGTCCGAGGCAACCCAACCACGAAGTCCATAGCGATGCGCTCCCATTTCCACTCAGGAATGGGCATCTGCTGAAGTAGGCCTCCTTGCCTCTGGTGCTCATGCTTCACCTACTAGCAATTAAGACACCTAGTCACATACTCCACAATGTCCTTCTTCATCCGCCTCCACCAGAAATGTTGCCTTAAGTCACGATACATCTTCGTAGCACCACGATGAATAGAATACCGCGAACTGTGTGCCTCCTCTAGAATCCTCTCCCTCAGGCCATCAACATTAGGAACACATAAGCGGCCCTAAAGTCTCAGAACACCATCCTCGCCAATAGTAGCCTCCTTGGCCCTACCCTGAACCACTGTCTCCCGAAACTCTGCCAAGCACGGATCATAGAACTGTCTGGCCTTAATCTCCCCCAATAACAAAGACTGAGCAACCACATGTGCTAAAACTCGACGAGGCTCTGAAAGGTCTAACCTCACTAGGCGATTGGCCAAGGACTGAATGTCCAAGGCTAGAGGTCTCTCCTCTACTGCAATATAAGCCAAGCTACCCATACTCTCCGCCTTCCTGCTCAAAGCATCTGCTACCATATTTTCCTTGCCCGGGTGATAAAGAATGGTGATATCATAATCTTTCAACAACTCAAGCCATCTGCGCTGCCTCAAATTAAAATCCTTTTGCTTGAACAAGTGCTGCAAGCTATGGTGGTCTGTATAAACCTCACAGGACACTTCATACAAGTAGTGCCTCCAAATCTTAAGAGCGTGAACTATCGCCGCCAACTCCAAATCGTTCACAGGGTAATTCTTCTCATGAACCTTTATCTGGCGTGAAGAATAAGCAATAACTCTCCCCTCCTGCATCAATACACACCCTAAGACAATGGGTGAAGCATCGCAATATACTGTATACATCCCAGAACCGGACGACAATACTAGAATTGGTGTTGAGGTCAATGATGTCTTGAGCTTCTGAAAGCTTGCCTCACACTCGTCAGACCATCGAAACGGGGCATTCTTCTGAGTCAATCTAGTCAATGGAGCTGCAATAGAAGAGAAACCCTCCACAAATCGGCGATAATAGCCTGCTAGGCCCAAAAAGCTCCTGATCTTTGTAGCTGAAGTAGGACGCGACCAACTCTGAACTGCCTTGATCTTCTGAGGATCAACCTTGATACCCTCTCTGGATACCACATGCCCCAAAAATGCCACGAAACCCAACCAAAACTCACACTTGGAGAACTTAGCATATAGCTTCTGCTCTCGCAAAGTCTGGAGCACAACTCTCAAATGTTGCTCATGCTCCCCCAGGCTATGTGGGTAAATCAAAATGTCATCAGTGAAGACAATGACAAAGGAATCAATATACGGCCTGAACACCCTATTCATCAAATCCATGAATGCTGTTGGGGCATTAGTCAGGCCAAAGGACATCACTAGGAACTCGTAATGGCCATATCTTGTACGAAATGCAGTCTTCGGAACATCTGAAGCCCGAATCCTCAACTGATGATACCCCGATTGCAAATCAATCTTAGAAAACACACGAGCACCCTGCAATTGGTCAAACAAATCATCGATGCGCGGTAAGGGATACTTGTTCTTAATGGTCACCCTATTTAACTGGCGGTAATCAATACATATCTGCATAGACCCATCCTTCTTCTTCACAAATAAAACTAGAGCACCCTACGGCGATACACTCGATCTGATGAACCCTTTAGCTAACAACTCCTCAAGCTTCTCCTTCAACTCCTTCAACTCTTTCGAAGCCATACGGTATGGAGGAATGGATATAGGTTGGGTATCTGGAGCTAAATCAATGTAGAAATCATTATCACGGTCCGGAGGCATACCCGGAAGATCTGAAGGAAATACATCCNCTGAATGAATCGTCGGAGACTCGGCGGTGGTGTCCCGCACATAAGCAAGATAGGCCAGACAACCCTTCTCGACCATATGTCGAGCCTTCATGAATGAAATAACCCGGCTGGCTGCACTAACTGAAGAACCCCTCCACTCCAGCCTAGGAGACTCGGGCATGGCTAAAGTAAGTATTTTGGCATGGCAATCAAGCACGACATGATAAGGAGATAGCCAATCCATGCTTAGAATAACCTCAAAATCAACCATGTCGAGCAATAAAAGGTCAGCTCTGGTCTCGAACCCACAGAAGGTGATCACACAAGACCGATACACCCGGTCTACCACCACAGAATCAACCACATGAGTGGACACATATATAGGAGATTCCAAGGACTCACGAGAAACATCCAGAAAAGGAGAAAATAGGACTGAAACATATGAATAAATGGATCCTGGATCAAACAATACTGAAGCCTCTCTACCACATACTGAGATAATACCTGTGATCATGGCGTCTGAGGCCACTGCATATTATCTGGTCGGAATAGCATAGAACCTAGCTGGAGCACCTGAAGACTGAGCCCCACCAGAGTGAACAGGAGTTGCATGACCTCCCCCTGACTGGCCTCCACCTCCAGGACGACCTCTACCGACCTGTCCTCCACCTTTAGGTGGCTGGACTGCTGGTGCTAAACTCATAGGATGATAACCCTTCTGCACTGTCTTGCCCCGAAACCTGGGACAAGCCCTCCTCACATGGCCCAGATCCTCGCACTCATAACATCTCACAGGTGACATATCCTATTGTCCCGAAGAAGAAGAATCCTGAATGGCTGGAGAGCGATGTGAACCCTCAGGCATAGCACTGAAATAGGAACTGAAGGATCTCTAGCGACTGGAGTAACCACTAGGAGAAGTCTGAATAGCTGGAGGATGGTAAGAGCGCTCTGGCATGGCACTGAACTGGGGCTTAACTGGAACACCTCGGGGAGTTGGTGGAAGTGGTGAATAAGAAGTCCTGCTGGGCTGACCACCCCAAAAGCGACCTCTGCTCCTAGCTGGGGCATACCTGAAATATCTTGAGAACCTAGCCCTCTTATCCTGCTGACCCTGCTCCCTGCTCCCTGCTCCCTGCTCCCTGCTCCTCGATCGGTAGCCCTCAATCCTGCGAGCAATCTCCACTACAAGCTGATAAAGAGTACCCATCTCCACCTCTCGAGCCATGGTGGATCTAATACCTGGATGCAACTACGAACCTCCGCAATCTCTCAGCATCGGTGAGTAATATCATAAGTGCATGGCATGACAGCTCTTAAAATCTGGCCTCATAATCTATCACGGACATCTGCCCCTGCTCTAACCGCTCAAACTGACCTCGCAGCTCTTCCCTCTCAGAGGGTGGAATATATCTATCCAAGAACATCTGTGTGAGCTGATCCCAAGTGACAGTAGAAGAATCTGCTGGCCTGCTGAGAATATAAGACTACCACCAACTGCGAGCTCTGCCCTCTAACTGGAATGTGGTGAAATCCACTCCATGAGACGCTAGGATCCTCATGTTGTGCAGTCTATCCCTGCACCTATCAATGAAGTCCTGGGCATCCTCACCTCGCTCACCCTCGAATACTGGAGGGCGCAATCGATTCCATCTGGCTAACATCTTCTGCTGATTGCCATCCGTAGCTGGTTTGGGCTCCGGTGCTGCTACTACAGGCTGGGTACCACCCATGGGAAGTGTACCGGGATGTGATGTGCTGAAGCTTCCTGTTCTGCGGCCTGGGCGGTAGGGGTTTGGACTTCCCCTCCCACATGTGAAGTGGCAGGACCTGCTGGAAATAAACCAGCCTGGGACATGGTGTCCATGAATATCATCATACGACCCATAGCCTCCTGGAAGCCTAGCGCTGTCATGAAGTCCACTGGAGCAGGATCTACTGGAGGCACCTTGTCCTGCTCCTCTAAGATGGGATCCTCCGGTGGTGCAACTGGAATAGCTCTGGGACGCCCTGGTCCCCTACCTCGGGCTGGTGCCCTTCCCCTGCCTCTACCACAACCTCGGGCGGTGGGGATTGCGGCATCTCCCGGATCAGGAACATCGGATGCGCGCGTTCTCACCATCTGCGAGAGAATAGAAGAATGAGTTTAAGTACATCATCGATTGCACGATAGAATATAAATAAAGAGAGTTTTCCTAACACCCTGTAGCCTCCTGAAGATAAGTACAAACGTCTCTGTACCGATCCACAAACCTCTACTGGGTCTGCCCGTGACTCGAGAGACTTACTGAACCTAGTGCTCTGATACCATGTTGTCACAACCCAAAATCCAACACAGGCCGTGATGGTGCCCAACATCGAAGTCAGGCAAGCCAACAGTTGTTTGCTTGTGAGATTATCCTTATTTAACATACCAACCCCACGTATTCCCAAATTTTTAAGCTTAGATCATTTAAATAAAAGCGGAAACATTAACCAACTTAAGTAAATACAGCCACAATGATCATGATCCAATATATATACAGTCCCAAAATAAAGAGTCTACTATGTGCGTTTCAGGAACTAGTGTCACAAGTCAACAGGCGAACTAGTAGAATATACAAAAGATGATACAAACTGTACTGCTGTCTGAGAGGAGTAGACAGAAATAAACAAAAGATAACTCCATAGCACTGGTGAGAATCGCCAAAGGAGGCAGCTTACCGTGGAGTCAGGTCCAATATATGTCAAGCTCCGGTCGGATAACCAGAAACACCAGCCTCAGAACCTGTACAATTAAGTACAGAAGTGCAGCATGAGTACATAAATATATATGTACCCAGTGAGTATCCTGCCTAACCTCGAAGAGGTAGTGGCGAGAGGTCGACATGACACTCACTAAGGTCCAACAGTAATAATACAAAACAGGATATAACGAAATGAACTAGACATGTGAGACAGTAGGCAGCAGATACCTATCAAATATAGAAATCCAGGAAACTACTGAAAAATAAGCAACAATGTCCACTTTCCTTTTTCCCCCAAGTATTTTTCAAGTTAATATCAATGGAAACAGTACCAATAGCCAAACGCACACAAGGATAAGACAACCGGCTGGAGTCATAAGGAAATATCTAGACACTGAATAGACGTAAAGCTTCCCCTGCTCACGAATCATACCTGCGACTCGGGTGCTGACACATTTATATACAATTTCCATAAAGCTTCCCTCGATCGCGAATCATACCTGCGATTCGAGTGCTAACACACTTATATACAATTACCATAAAGCTTCCCTCGATCGCGAATCATACATGCGATCCGAGTGCTGACACACTTATATACAATTACCATAAAGCTTCCCTCGGTCGCAAATCATACCTGTGATTCGAGTGCTGACACACTTATAAATGAATTACCATAAAGCTTCCCTCGATCGCGAATCATACCTGCGATTCGAGTGCTGACACACTTATACCGATTTATCATAAAGCTTCCCTCGATCGCGAATCATACCTGCGATTCGAGTGCTGACTCTCATACATACATATATATATATCGAAATATCAATAACGCAGTAGAGGCTATACCTGTAATAGGGATTAATCAACTGGGAGTTCAAGTGCAACTTTCCACATTTCCATATCAATTCAAAAGCAATAGGCACCTCAAAGAACACCCAAAGATACATACAAGGCACATAGAGACATGCTTGTGAGCCCTAAAACTACCCGACATAGCATGATAGTCGCTACGTATGGAATCTCGTCACTTAGTATGCACATAGCCCCTAAAACAATTACACACAGCATATATAACACCTATGGAGACAATTCCCTCTTACAAGGCTAGAAAGGAGACTCACCTCGTGTCGAATCTACCCTGCGGACCAAGGATGCGCACGAACTCCGAACTCTACACCCGAGGACTCGCAACTAGCCAAATATGGTACAATGACATAAATGTATGCTCAAAGTATGGAAATTATCCTATTTATTCAATAATTCAACATTCTTGAAGAATTCCCAAAATCAAACCCCGGGCCCGCACGCTTGAATTCCGAAAACTAACGGAGGAATCGCTCACCCGAAGCCTAAGGATCGTTAATATATGATTTCTACTTGAATTTATAGCAATAAATGGGTAATTCACCAATTTCTCAAGAACCCTAAATTATTACCCAATTCTTGACTTTTCAATGATTTAGTAGTTAATTTAGCTAGAAGATCATGAATTAAACTAGTGTTGAAGTGGAATTAACTCAACTTGATAGTAGTTAGGTCGTGGTGTGCTCTCCCCAAGCTCACAAGACTCTAATGGTGGAGGAAAATGAATGAATGGGGTGAAATCTCGAGTTTCAAAGAATATATATTGCCTGGCCTACAAGGATTCCGCACCTGCGGCTCGGGGACCACACCTGCGGTCTCGGCCCTACCAGTTGGGGCTCGCACCTGCGGAACTGGACGGGAAGGGCTGGGTTCGCACCTGCGGAGGAATGGCCGCACCGGCGATTCCGCTCCTGTGGACTTTTGTCCGCACCTGCGAGAAAGGGGGACCTCACCTGGGGTCGCACCTGCTATGCTTAGGACGGCAGGAGCAGTCCCGCACCTGTGACTGGACAACCGCACATGCGGTCACACCAGATTAGGTGCACCAGCAGCTATTTTAGCTGGTTTTTAGCCCCTTTGGGTACCTGGGAGGCCCCTGGGCCCACCCGCCCTCGTCCAAATATACCAACAAGTCCCAAATCATAATACAGACTCGCTCGAGCCTTCGGAACGCCCAAAACAACGCTAAAACTCAAAATCACACCTCAAAACCCCAAGAACCAAACTTAGGAACTTTAAGTTTTCTAGACTTCACTAACAACGCGCCGAACCGACCCATACTACTCGGAATGACACCAATTTATGTAGGCACGTCATAAATGACATAACGGAACTATCCTCTATCTCAGAATTCTGTTCAGACCTCGATAACACAAAAACACATCCAAAACCACAATAGGAACTTAAGGAACTTCTTATTTCAATATTGGGCGCCGAAACGCTTCCGTGTCATCAGAAACCCATTCCGAACATACGCCCAGGTCCAAAATCATCACACGAAGCTACCGGAACTGACGAAACTCGATTCCTAGATCGTTTACCCAAAATGTTGATCGAAGTCAAATTAAGGCCAACCTTAAGGAAGCAATTGTTCCTGTAGCACTCTAAACACCTCCGAATCCCAGACCACCAGTTCCCGCAAATCATAAATAATAAAAAGCCGCTATGGGAAGTTTCATTTAGGGGAACGGGGTTCGATAACTCAAAACAACCGGTCAGGTCGTTATAATTCACAACCTTCTGCATTTGAGTATCTCGTACGTTGTTCGCTTTTACCTTACTTACCCCGTATCATATCTTCTATCTCTTTCATGACCTTCTTTCCACATAAGTATAATTCACATTCACAACTTGAAGCTCTATTATAATACTTGTACCTCTGGTGCAGACACAATCCGGTGAGAGCTTCATACTGAGTTCTTATAAGGTTGGTACTCTTCTAACTGGCTTTATCGTAGAGCCGTTATAGAATATGGCTACTATACTATCTCTATTGGACTTTTGATATTTAAGAGTGATCCTGCAATGTTCTCAATCACGATTTCCATAATTTCCTGGGTCTAATAATTAAACTCCTGACTTACTTAGTTGATGTAACTCTTTAGTTTCCTCTTTCCTCTGATCAACCTTTATGTACGCTTAAGCTATCTTCCGATCTGCGGCTCATGGTATTAGTTATTACATTATCCCTTCATGGATCCTATGGAATATCCGTGATACAATCTTCTAAGAGTAATTTTATTTGGCTTATCTTGCTGCCACGTTTGGTTCAAGGATTTATCCAAAAAATCTTAATAAATTATCCACCAATTTCTTAATAACTTCTTAATGTCTCATTAACCAATACCCCACATAATAAAGAATTATCTCAAATTACTTAAAATACTACTCACTTTTAACATACCTTATACACCTCAGTATCATGGTCATGTGGTACTTGTATGGAACTATTCCATAAATACCGGGTATTATAGCTTGGACTGTATTTCATACCCAAATTGTCAAACTTCGATGGAACTCATTTTTCTTCGATTTGACTACCCTCTCTTCACGAATTTACTTATCACTTATTTAAAATAGCGTAATACTTATAATCTCAAATAACCTCTTTCCCGAGCTTGCGTCTATTGGCTTACGACAAAACTTTAATGTACGAAAATGCGGGATGTAAAATCTCATTTCTGAACTTATATCAATTTACTTATGGTGTACTTCCACTTACGGAAACATGGGGTGTAACAAATGGTGTTGTCAAAGGACATGTTTTTTCCCGATAAAGCGCAACCAGGGCGGTGCTAATGTACAGCGTAAATGAGTGTCATGAGATCACGGTACGTGAGTCATATCCAGATGTATACAAGGTATTATGCCGTAGATGGTTTACGAATTGTAATTGGATGCTGCGTGCCAGGAAGAAGAAAACAAATATGTGGGTTGTGGGTAAATACATTGGCACCCACAATTGTGAAATGGACACATTCAGTGGGAATAATTTTAACTTGAATGTTGACTTGATTTCTCTTGTCTTTATTCCACACATTGAAGCATCCATAAGGTACAATATCAAAGAGTGTATAACATCTGTCCACCAGGAATATGGGTGCACCATTACCAAAAGAAAGGCATTTCTCGGGCGCAAACGTGTGTTTGAAATTATTTATGGTAACTGGGATAAGTCCTTTGCATCTCTACCCAGGTACATGACCGCATTGCAACACTTTAACCCCGGGACTGTTGTTGAATGGAAGCTTGAGTGGAGTCCGGGAATACCAGAACATATATTCAAATATGTGTTCTGGGAATTTAAACCAGCAATTGATGGTTTTCTGCATTGTCGGCCGGTAATATCCATAGACGGCACTCATGTGTATGGAAAGTATGATATTAAGGTGTTGATCATCATTGCAATAGATGATAATGGAAGTATATTTCCCTTATATTTTTCTATTTGTTCCAATGAAAGACAAGAGACGTGGACACTATTTTTGAACCACTTGAAAGAGCACGTTATCAAACAACGTTCATGTATTTTTCTAATATCTGATCGTCATGGTGGTATTTTTAAGTTCTGTACAAAATTTTTGTGCATGGCAGGAACCCGTATGCCTACCACCATTACTATGTGAGGCACCTGAAGGCCAATATCCAGAAGGCATATCCCAACAAGGATTTGAATGATTTAATGTGGATGGCTGCAACAGATCACCAAGAGTGTAAATTCAGGAGGCGCATGGAATCTATCAGGCAGGAAGACGAGGGAGCCTATCGTTGGTTGATGCGACATGATCTTGATAAGTGGACTTTGCATGCAGATGGTGGCAGAAGATGGAGAATTCTGACTACAAATGTGTAAGTCTTTCAACTGGTTATTGAAGTCGGCACGTGGATTACCTGTCACTACCATGGTGCGGATGTCATTCAAGCAGATGGCAGAGAGGTTTGTTGAAAGGGCTAGAGGTGCATCGTCATTGATGGAAAGAGGTGTTGAATTTATGCCAATACCAATGAAAATATTTGATAAATACAAGCGGCGAGCACATTGGCTCATACTTATAGTATTGCAACGAGCGAAATATTTTTGAAGTTTGCACCGCTATCCATCAAAACCGGGGGAATAATACACACACCGTAAATAAAGCCAAAAAGTTATGCTCTTGTGGGAAATGGTCCATCTACCACATGTCGTGCTCACATGCAATCAAGTTCTTTCAACATACAGGTTAAGGGGCAACCCACTACGTTGATAAAGAATATAGTGTTGTTGGATACTTAAACACCTATAGTGGGCAGTTGCAGCCAGTGGGTACTGAGCATTATTGGCTGCAGGAACCATTTAAAATGGTGTGTAACTAGGAGTATGTACGTGAACGACAAGTGCAAAAATAACGCATATACAAAACCAAATGGATGTTGGTGATACCGTTTATGCGCACAAATATGGCATATGCTCGCAAATAGGACACGACTGCCGTAAATTTCCTTCATCTGGTTTGGGTGGAGATGGTAATCCAACTCCTGGTGGGATTTCATCTAATGTGCCCGATTATCAAGGATACACGTAGTGTTTTGTTTCAGTATTGTGGTTCTAGTAAGTGTATGTACTTGTTTATCTTGCAGAAAGTATGAAATAAAATTATGTTTCCATTGTTGTTAAATATTATTGATATTTAGCATTAATACTCCATTACACCAATCTAACATAAATCCATTTAAAAAAAACAATAGTCATTCCCCATTATCGGTGTTGTCTGGCACAATTTCAATGTCACTGTCTTCATCTTCTTCGTCAACATCATGTACGCACCAATTGGGACCGAGGGCATCGTAATCTAGGCCCCAATTCACACGCATTTCTCGTATTTCATCTCAATCATCAATAAGACCACTTGCTTGATTTCTACAACAATATGAGACTCCAACATCTAATGTTTGTGGTAGAAACTTAGGTAGTCCCTCCCACTCGACAACTATTGGGAAAACATGATAATCATTGTCTCTATGCAATTTATCATTTTCTAACAAATCCCAAAACTGATCCTCTGTTCCTCCCAGGAAGTTAAGATCATCCATTGCATGATGAACAACTACTGCTTTTTCCATCTCTAGGATCGCCTTCATCAAATGTTGAACCACTTCTGGTTCATCTTTGTGTGTGTTTGGTTGGAAGGTTACAGACAGTGCTTGTGGAACAACAAGCCCATGCCAACAACATAATACTTCGTAATCACACCGTTTTGAGTATAGGGTAACCCATTGTAGTTTTTCACCCCAAATTTGCATACCTTCAGGCTTTGTAGAATGTGTGTCGTCCTCAATAATGTGCCCTGTAACTTTGAGATCAGTGTGTATGTTGATAGGCTTATTTTCCAAGGGACGGAGAACGCCATACCACTTGTCATCAACCAAGTCAGTGTAGCAACCTAGAATTTTTTTTTCAAGGTAGGGATCAATAGTGTTAAGACGTGTTCCATGAGGATCTTTTGAACTACCTTCGCCTTTTTGCCTCTTTTTGAACCACTTGTTAAATGTAAGTGGCATATTTTAAATGAATTTTCTAATGTTTATTCAAACGGTCTTTGAAATACGGATGACTTGGTTCAGTTTAGTCAGATGTCTTATACCCGAAAGAACCATTATCACGCAAAGCATAGTGTGATGAAATACCACATTATGTGTGTTGTCTTGTCGACCTGAAAAAGTTGCTCTCCTGCAAAAGCTATCTTATGGAAAAGATGTATTGTACGTGAAAGAACCTTTAACACGTGAAGCATAGCACAGTAAAATATTACGTTATGTGTGTTGTCTTATCTATCTGAAAAGTTGCTTGCCTGCAAAAGCTATCTTCAGGAAAAGTTGTATTGTACCCGAAAGAATATTTAACACGCGAAGCATAGCGCGATGAAATACTACTTTATGTGTGTTGTCTTTGATGTCTCCCAAACTCACATCACTAATTTAGGTTGTGAGGCGGTCGAAGCAATAATAAAAACTCAAAGCGATTCGGGGTTGAATCCACAGGGAACAAGATTTGGGATTAGGTATATACCGAGTGTGAATGTATGATGTTCCCTAGATTACACTTCCACATATTCTTTTGTTGTTTCTACTTCTACTTTTACACTATTGATTGCAATTGTAAAGCTAAGAGACAATGTTTTGGGTTTTGGTTGTTTTTCAAATTATAAAAGATCTAGGGTTGCGACTTCCGCCTAGTTGGTTACCTAAAGGATTTAGAGCTTTAGGGCACATTTGATTGATCGGGATACAACATAACAATCACACACAATTACTCATTCTATACCTCTCGGTAGTTTGAGTGATTTTGCCCAATTTGGCTTTCTCAAGTCCAAATGGATATTTCACAAAGCAAGTGATAAATGCTCTAGTCGGGTCTTACTATCTCTAGGTTCAACCCTTTAAATGGGCTATCAATTTCCTGAGTTCACCCCAATTCCTAGTTAGCCAAGCTTTCCTAGACTTAGTCTCTCTTTCTCAAATAGAGACTAGGTCAATTAGGCATGAATAAATGTTTGCAACCATTAATTCTCAAATTCAAGAAAAAATATCATAAACCCAATCATAAATAAGCCCTAAATCAGTTACCCATTAAGTACCCATACTAGGGTTGGGTCACAACCCTAGTTAAGGGTTTAGTTACTCATGGAAAATGAAGAATTAAGAAGAAACTAAGATAGAATCATAATACTTGATTAAGGAAAGAAAATCTAATGTTTAAAAGCTAAACTAGTACAAAGTTACTCAATACAGTAAATAAAAACGGCTCAGGTGCGCCCAATATCCCTTTCTAATATTTCTCCTTTTTGAGTTGATTTTCACTTTTTTGGCTCGTTTCCCAATATCCCAGCAAGAAAGCACATTTCACTAGTTCTCGGAATAGCTTTAAGCATTTTGAGCTAATACGCAAGTGAAAGAGAGCAAATAAGCAGTCAAAATCCCTATTTATCAGTCTTGCCTATAAATAACTAGTGCATTTTAGTTATTATCTACGCTTAACCAAAACAAATAGCAAAAATTTCCATAAATGTTTCATTTTTCTTGCATTAACAAATGTCTGGACGCAATGACGTACCAAGGTGCTATTTGGCAAACGTGCAATTTTGAAGGCATGTTGGTCAAATAGTAATGTTGGGCGCAGACACTGGATATTTCAACAACTTGTAAGCTATTGTTTGGAAAATAATGTTTGTTAATATTTCTTATATAAAATATTAACTGATAGTGTTGTGTTATAATTTCCATTGGTAGGACGTAAATCAATGTATATTTGAAGTATGGTATGATGAACCCATTCACCAGGATTACTACAAATCATGTTTGCAGTATATTTGGAATATGAGCGGTGAATACAAACGCCAGATATTTAAAATGCAACGACAAATTATGGCAGTGCAGGAGAAACTAAAAGAGGCGGAAGAAGAAAAAAATAGGTTGGAAGAAAAATTTAAGTGGCTGAAGCAGAGAATAATGGGCGATAGTGACTAAACAAACACATGTATGTGTTGAGTGTAGTATTAAATCTTTATGTTTTCCGTGTCATGTATTATAGTTGTACTGGATTTAAATTATGTTAAAGTGCTATGTTTGTGTTTGTGTTGTAGTAAAATAACGAAGATCCGGAGAAATAAAAACATAATGCGCATATAATATAAACAATAAAAATTGTTGTTATTATTTACTGAATGTCATATGTACATAAATAAAATAAAAAAGCAATGTGTCCCACAACATGTATGCTTTAAAGAAGCCGTTGGCCTGAGGCGCATCTCATCCTAACCGGCTACAATATCAGGATCATCCTTATCATGCCGCCTCTTTATCGGAGGATGCGATATAGCATGATCGTCAGTAGGGCTGGCAGGCTCGATAGAAGGGGTCGTCGGTCCAGCAGTAACCTACAAAATAATAAGATATTTTAGTATATAAAATATGTATTAGTAATGTACGTGTTAAGTCACAAAAGTTAAAATTGTCTTACCATGGTCTCGTCGGGCTCCTGAATATAATCATGTGTCGCAGTCATGTCAGTATCGACAAGGTGGCCTCCGTGAAAGGCGAGGATGAAGCCTTAAAAACTAGATATTTATGACTAATCAATGAGATAAAATTAATATAAATAATAGTAATACAAACAAACCTACGCCTGTGAAAGATCCTCAGCATCCCTCGATGATGAGCCATAACTCATCCGGCTTCCAATATCCACATCTCGTGTCGGACGATCGACAGCAACGGTCGATGGGTCAGCAAAATGCTGATCCCAATCCTCTCGCGTAATGGTCGTGCCCGCGATCAACAATGGAGCTGACAGGGTCACCTGAGAAGTACCTGGAGTAAACTGAAGGCTGAATGACGACATATCACTATGAGCATGGTCTGGCTCATGCAGGTCACCCAGCTGATCAACTCCAACATCCTCAACACGTGCCTCAACGCCCCCTTGCCGAGGACCACCTAATCGGTGACCCCCACGACCTCGTGGGACACCCCTACCTCATGGGACATCCCTACCTCTCTGGGCACGCCTGCCACGCCGACCATGTTCTGGATCCACTAGTGGCCCATGATTGTACTGCTCTGGCCGTATATTCATCCTCGTATCCTAAGCACTCATCATCTTTTAGACTATTTTTATACTTTTGGATGGCGCCTACAGTCCCTTTTAGACTTTTGGANCCCCCCCCCCCCCAAGATTCTGTTGAACAAGCATTTGCTCGTGGCTTCGGAAGTGATGAATCTTTTTTCCCTATTTTTGAGGAATTTCCCCTCCCCTCCCTTCCAATATTAGTCCCCATTAATCCTTGTGTTCCCTTACTTGAAGTTACTGCTGATGCTACCCTTATGACTGCTTCTACCTCATCTGCCATCCCTGTTGCTACTACTTCTCATGTAGAAGTTGAACCTCCCAGTAGCAAGAAGGCGATGAAGAAAATTGTTGTTGAGGTTCCTAAAGCTGGGAACTTATTGAGTAAATCCGGTCAAGACGATGTGTGGTTGAAACCTTTACTTGGTCCTGCGGAGAAGTCAAAGTTGGAAAGTCATAGCTCGTTGACCTTGATGAATGATATTGTTCATTCATTCTTCTCTGAAGGTATGAGTTCAACTATATTTCCTCATTCTCTTCTTTTCATTTATCCATAACTCATTTTCTTTCTTTATAGATCAACTTGATCGGTACAGAACTCATGAAAAGGGTCGTTCATGCGGACCAGCAAATTATTGACTACCGAACCGAGGCTGACAAGTGGAAAGGGCAATTTGAGGGTCTTCAATTGGAGAAAGAAGTTTTGGCAGAAGAGTATAATGATATAGAGCCAAAAATGAAGATAATTGCCGCTGAATTAGCGATTGAGAAAACTTCTTCAAGTCAAGTTGGTAAGGATAAGGATATTCTTGAGTCCTCCTTTGCTGAACAACTTTCTAAGGCAATTGAAGAAATAAGGGGTTTGAAGGAACTCCATAGTCAGAAAGAGGCGTATGCGGGAGAATTAGTTCAAATACTTACTCAAACTCAAGAAGATCTCCGTGCCTCTAGTGATAAGGTTAATTTCTTAGAAAGTTCCCTTACTCCTTTGAAGATAGCGTATGATGCCTCTGAAGCAGAAAAGAAGAGCGGAGAGCTGAAATTGATCAATGGGAAACAAACTATGAGATTCTCGAGGACTAATTGTCATTGTATGTGAGCTGGGCCTTTTTAAACACTCACCTCGAGACTCTAATGAAAGCCAACCAGGAGGGTTTTGAACTTAATTCTGAGATTGTTAAAGCTAAAGAAGCAATTGATAAAACTCAACAACATCAAAGCTTTTCTTCACCTGAAGACGAAGGTCCTGAAGGTGATGGAAATGGACTTGTTCCTGGTGAAGCTAATGCCCAAGCCTCTTCTTCTCAATTTGTCCCTTCTTCTCCCGTTGTTGATGTTTCCATGGATGATGCGCCCTTAGATGATGCTCCTTAGTTTTTTCTGTTTTTACTTAGTTGATTTATTTGGAATTTTTTGGTGGGAAGTTTTTTGGAAGGGTTGTTTTAGGTTACCCCTATCTTTTTTTGGGGTTTAATGACAAACAAGTACCTCTATTGTTCCCCAAAGTTTAATATATTTTTCGGTTACCTTCACCGTTTATTTTTATATCTGAGCTTTTGTTTCACTCTTTGATATTTGAAGTTGCATTTAAAAATGCTTTAATATTCCATTATTTTGATAAACATAATTTTTTTATAATAGAGGGACCTTTTATATAAGTGACACTGATAAAGATGATGTCTCATCTTCATATTGGTGTAAATATATGAAAGAAGAAGTAAACATGAAAAAGAAAAAATTTGAGGAAGCTTTATGCTTTGAACTTTCAAATTCCGTACATCATTTTTCATTTATGCATATAACATTTTGGACAACATTTATGGATACAACACTTTCATAACTGCTTTCTTTGTAACATGTTTTGAAATTCAAGATCGGGGTTTATTATCCCGTGACTAATTTTTGGCGTTAACCTAAAAACTCATAGGAACTTGGAGTGTATCTTGTGTCCTTCTTGCGCGTTCACACTTTCTCAGGGTTGCTTCAAGGTTTTTGATTAGTGCTCGAGTTTTGGCTCTTTAGGCTTGAATTTTGACTCTTAGACTTGTTTGCCTATATGTATAGTCCCCCAGTGTTAGAGCTTTGAAGTATGAAATCTCTAACACTGAATTGTTCCTTCCTTTTGCTCCATTCCCTGAAAAGAAAAATACACACAGGACTCGTAGGTATACGTTTAGATGATGACTTCTTAACCCTTTTTACCATCAGAAAGGTTGTAACCTAGAACATGAATAATTCAGTATTTCACGTGTCTTTTTAGGTCTAATATCATCATTTGGTACGGGCTAGCTTTTTGCCTATCATCTAAAATTTTAGTACAATTCAAAAGAACAAAATAAAAATATATTTGAGCGATACTTTACCATGGGTACTTCCTTTTCCTTGAAGTAATACTTCTTCAAATGAACAACATTCCAATTTGATGGTAGTATCTTGCCTTCCATGGTTTCCAACTCATATGCTCCTTTTCCAGCGATGCCTCGAATCCCTATAAGGGCCTTCCTAATTTGGACTCAATTTTCCTGCAGTAGCTGCTTTTGTTGATTGAAAACCCTTTTTGAGGACGAAGCCTCCAATCTTGAAGTATCTCATATTAGCTTTCCTGTTGCAGTATTGCTCAATCATTTGTTTCAGAGCCGCTAGTCTTATTAGAGCCACTTATCTCCTTTCTTCCAGTAAATTCAAATTCACGCGCATCTCTTCCTCATTTGACTCCTCGGTTTCTTGTGCATACCTTGTGCTTGTTCACCTAACTCAACTGGAATTAAGGTTTCAGCACCATAAACAAGTGAAAATGGAGTCTCTCCCGTGCCTGTCTTTGTTGTCGTCCGATAAGCTCATAAAACTCCTGGTAACACCTCAGACCACTTGCCTTTTGAGTCTTCTAATCTCTTCTTAAAATTATTTATAATAACTTTGTTTGTTGATTCAGCTTACCCATTGGCCACAAGATGGTAAGGCGAGGACGTTTAATCTGCCAACTTTGAAAAAATTCTGTGATTTTCGTGCCTATGAATTGTGGGCCATTATCACATACGATTTCTTTTGGAACTCCGAACTGACAAATAATGTTTCTCCAAATAAAGTCCATGACTTTCTCTTGCACCTATTTAAAGTCTCCTGCCTCTACCCGTTTAGAAAAATAGTCTGTTAATACTCATAAAAATCATACATTTCCTTTAGATTGAGACAAGGGATCCACGATATCCATCCCCCACTTCATGAAAGGCCAAGGTGAAATAACCGGATGGAACAGCTCTACTGGACGATGCATATTGTTTCCATATCGTTGGAATTTGTCACATTTGGCCACAAAACTTTCTGCGTCTTCTTCCATTTTTGGCCAGTAGTATCCTGCTCTTATTACAGTGTTCACCAATGATCTTCCTCCAACGTGCTTGCCACAATGTCCCTCATGTACTTCTCTCATCACATATTCCACTTGAGAAGGTCCGAGACATCTTGCTAAAGGTCCTCCAAACATCTTTTGGTATAGATTTCCACGATTCAGGCAGTAACGGGCAGCTTTTCGCAGAAGTAATTGAGACTTTTTCTTTCTTCAGATAAAATTCCGTACTGCAAAAAGTTAACAAATTTGTTTCTCTAATCCCAAGTCAAATTATTAAAATTTACCTCATTTTTATCTTGATCGTGTGCCGAATGAAACAAATGTATTACAATAGCATTTTCTGCATTCGTTACTTCCGTAACAGACGCGAGATTAGCTAATGCATCTACTTCTGCATTTTTGTCCCTGGGTATTTGCACGATTTTCCATGACTGAAATTGTCTGATAAATTCCCGTGCCTTTTCCAGATATTGTTGCATTCGGGCCTCTCTAGCTATATAAGTCCCCTACATCTGGTCAACTACCAGTTGTGAATCACTTTTGATAACAATTTTCTCTATACCGAGTTGTCGTTCTAGTTCCAAACATGCAATCACAACCTCGTACTCCGCTTCATTATTAGTAATGGGATAAATTGCTTGTCTTATAATTTCCTCCGAAGGTGGGATTATAACAACACCTAAACCTGCTCCTTTAACATTCGAGGATCCATCGATAAATAGGATCCAAGTCCCCAGATTATATCCGGTAAATACCTGTAGTTCCTTTTCTGCTTCAGGAACTATATTTGAGCTAAAATCTGCCACAAAATCTGCTAAAACTTGTGATTTTATTGCAGTTCTAGGTTGGTATATGATATCATATTCACTGAGTTCTATAGCCCATTTAGCTAACCTACCTGAAAGTTCTTGCTTATGCAATGTATTCCTTAGAGGAAAAGCAGTTACTACAGAGATAAGATGACATTGAAAATAAGGTCTCAACTTTCTAGATGCCATAATTAATGCTAAAGCAAGTTTTTCTAAGTGAGGATATCGTGTTTCATTATCCTAAAAATATTTGCTAATATAATAAATTGGAGATTGTTTACCTCTATCTTCTTACACCAATACCCACGTACCGCCATTTCTGACACGACGAGATAAATGAGCAGACTTTTTCCGTCCTTTGGTTTAGCCATTAGGGATGGATTTGACAAATATGCTTTCAGATTTTTGAGAGCTTGTTGGCATTCGTCATTCCACTCAAATTGGTTTTTCTTTTTCAATACTGAAAAGAATTTAAAACTTTTCTCCGAAGATTTGGAAATAAATCTTCCAAAAGCTGTTATCCTTCATATTAACCTCTGCACCTTTTTTATGCTCGTGAGTATGTCAGGTATCTCCTCAATGGCTTTGATTTGTGCAAGATTCACTTCAATACCTGTGTTAGAAACAAGAAAACCTAAAAGCTTACCTGAAGCCACGCCGAAAGCACATTTATCTAGATTTAGCTTCATATTATATTTGCGAAGAATTTCAAAGGTGCTCGAAAGGTGTTTAAAATGATCCCCTACTTGTGTTGACTTGACTAACATATCATCGATGAAGACTTCCATAGTCTTTCCCAAGTGTTCTTGAAACATTTTAGTCGTCAATCTTTGATACGGGGCCCTAGGGTTTTTTAATCCAAAGGGCATAACTTTGTAACAATAAGTCCCCATGTCTGTAATAAACGAGGTTTTTTATTCATCTTGGGATCCATCTTTATTTTATTATAACTTGAATATGCATCTAAAAAACTCAACAGCTCATGACCTGCGATAGAATCAATTAATTGATCTATATGTGGTAAAGGAAATGAATCTTTTGGACAAGCTTTATTTAGGTCAGCATAATCTACGCAAACCCGCCATTTTCCATTCTTTTTGGAACTACCAAAGTATTAGCTAACCAGTTTGGGTATTTCACCTCCCGTATTGATCCGATTTTTAAAGGTTTTTGTACCTCATCCTTAATTACTTTATTTTTGAAGGACCCTTGCTTCCTTTTATTTTGCTTTACTGGTGGGTACAATGGATCTTCATTCAGTTTGTGGGTCATCACCTCCAGTGGTATATCTATCATATCTGAATGCGACTAAGCAAAGAAATCTGTGTTAGCTTCTAAACATTTAACTAATTTATCTTTCATTTCTGGGCTCAGTTTCACTCTGATGTAAACTTTTCGGTCTAGACATTGCTTGAAGAGTGTGATAGCCTTGAGTTCTTCAGTTTTTGTTTTGATGTTTTCATTCTCCTCTGGCTCTTATATGACATCGGGTCTTGAATCTACATCCATTTTTCCTAAACCGCTTTCAGCTGAGGTTTGTAATTATTATATCTTCAACTGGATTCTCATTCGTATAATTGTTGTGCTTGAATCCGCCACTGAATTGATACTTTTAGAAGAATGTTGATCTCCGCGGATTTGTATAATCTCCCATTGCGAAGGAAACTTAATAACTTGATGTAACGTAGAGGGTACAACATCCATATCATGAATCCATGGCCTTCCAAGAATCATATTAAAAGCCATGTCAGTTTCTATCACGTAGAATTTTGTATCCTTGACAAATCCCTCTGCAAATGTGGTTAGCACTATTTCCCCTTTTGTGATAATAGTTGATTTATTGAATCCAGATAAAGAATGTCTTTTTGGTACCACTTTGTCGTCAGCTTGCATTTCATTCACCACTCTTAGAAGAATAATATTTACGGAGCTACCTGGATCAATCAAAACTCGTTTTACATTAGTATCATGTACAAGTAATGATATTACCAGTGCATCGTTGTGAGGAATTATCAAGACATCTGCATCTGCATCATCAAACGTTATATTTTCTTCATGCAAAACATGGGGAACTCGATTTCCATGAGTAATCGTGACTTTCGATGTCTTTTTTGGAGCCGTATATGTCACACCATTAACCTCTTTTCATCCCGCTTATCACGTTGACTATTCTTTTTCGAGATAGAGGTTTCAGAGGCTCTTATCTATTCTTCATACGGGATTTCCTACTTTTCTCACTGAATAAGTTAGTTAAATAACCCTACTTTAACAAATGCTCTACATCACCTTGTAATAATCTACAATCTATTGTTTTATCGTTACGAAACTCACATTAGAAATCTGGATTTCTTCTGCTCGGGTTTGATCTCATTTCTTTAGGCCACCGTACCTTATCTCACATACTTCTTAAAACATCTACCAACTCATAAGTGCTAACATTGAAATTGTAATCACCAATCCTTGTGTTTGTGTTAGAATCACTGTCTCGCGCATCTCGTCCTTTTCTGAACTTGGATGATGAACCTGCATCTTTGTGCTTTGATCTAGGGTCAGATTGTATGTTTTCTTGTTTAGAACGTGAATCTCGTCCCGCAGGTCCCATGTAAGGTTCGTACCTCTTTTTGTTGAACCTTTTTTTAAAATTTGGATCGTCTCGAACTTGTTCTTTCATCAACCCTTGACTAAGTAACCGTGCCTTCTTATCTACAGCTTCATGTCGTACCTATTGTACATATCATTCCATGTTGTAGCAGGAAATTCTCGCAAACTTTCCTTAAGCCTTCTCGTGGCTTCTGACTCTTTTCATTTAAATTACTTACGAACGTCGTAGCTGCCCAATTATCAAGTACTCGTGGTAGCATCATCCTTTCACATTGAAATCTCCACGAATTCCCTGAGTAAATCAGTATCCTTGTTTTACCTTAAAGATGTCTTTCATCCTTTTTTCAACCTTCTGAGCCCCCGAATGTACTTTTATGAATGAATCCTTTACGCCTGTTGTAAACGCAGTTACATGATCTCGTGGGCCAGTTGTTCCATCATAGCTTCCAAGGTTGCTGTGAATATTTATCAATATTCATTCCTTTAATCATGGGTGGTACGTCGGGTATTTTTTCTATGCGATCATTTTGCTCTTTCAGCTGTTTCTGCAAAGTTAGTACCGAATTTTGTAAATCGAAGTTATTTGGTGTACCTGACCTTCCTTCACGGGATTCATTAGGAGTCCCCCCCGCTTCCTGAATTGGCAATCCCCGAGCGTGGGTTTTCTATGGTTACGGTATTGTTTGGAGGAGGAGTTGGCGGTGCAGTTGCCAATCCCCTAACAAAAGCTTGGAGAGCACTGTTCACGTGTTCTGCGATCAATTGTTTTAAAGAATCTTGTTCAACAGTCTGATTGTCCCCTTGATGATCATTCGTATGTGATGTTGATCTTGCAGGTGTTCCCTCTCGAGACTGTCGAGGAGATTCTTGTGGTAAAGGGATTGGTGGAGTTGACATAATTTGGTTGTGAGAAAGAAGGATTTGGAAAGTAAAAAGATTATCAGATTCCCGGTAACGGAACCAATTTGTTTAACAAAAAAAATAGAATTTTTAGTCAAAGCCTATATTTAGAAGAAATAGGGCTACTGATAACCAAATAATTCCTTACTTCCTCAATAATTTGCTTGAAAAGAAATAAAAATAGCAATATGAACTAGTGGAAAATAAAGAAGGAATAAAAATGATAATCGATTCCTCAAAAGAAGCAAGAAAATGTAAGTATATTTCGATAGTGCTTGGAACTTGTCCGTACAAGTGAGATTCTGTATCCTCATATAGGAATGACCAAATATAATGTTTCTCCCAATTTAAGACTAATTTATTATAAGCATTAATGGCATTAATTTCCCGTTATGGTTGATAATCATAACTGACACATTCGTAACTATAAGGGATTTGTAACGATTCTGATTCCCTTTCCTTATTAATTGCGGATTCATGAATCTTCCCTCTTTTTAGTCTTGATTCATTCCGCTCGTGCCTCTTTAATAGCTATCTAGGATCGGTCATTTGTTCTTTACTGTCTCGTGGGTGTCTACTCCGCATCTTCCTTGCTTCATATATTTCATTAATGAAATATGCCAGTTGTCACACCATCATTGTTCCACGTATCATGATTTGTCAACTCATTAGGTTCCACGTGTGACATCTTTTTTCTACCAATAAAACAGTCTCATTAGATATGTGAAAAATGTAAGTGCTTAAAATTTGGCAAAACATGCCTAAGTCTATTGGCCAGCGACTTGATTGGTAAAAAAAAAGGCAACCCAATGTACAAATCTATCATGCATTCACATAGAGTCCGTGGAAGGGATACACCCTAAGGGGTATGATGTAGACAGCCTACCTTAATTATGCAATTAGTAGTGGTTGCTTCCACAGTTTGAATCTGTGACCTATAATCCACACGGAGATAACTTTACCATTGTTCCAAAGCTCCTCTATGTGATTGAAGAATGAAAATGTAATACTAACCACAAAGAAAATCAAAGTCGAGCATCCGTTGGATAGGAAGCTGCTTGTAGTTGTAGAATAAAGCTTGAGTAGTCTTGGAGAAAAGTTGTCCAGTAGCCATTTGAAACCTGTACAAAATTGCAATATCAGCACAATTTTAGCCCTGCAAAACAATCGCAGCAGATAACTATATAGCTGAAAGTTAAACACTTTCTACATATATATACCAGTTAAACACTTTCCGACATGAAGGGAGACTTGGAGCAACAGTAAAATTGTAGCCTTAGTTAATGGGTTCAAGTCGTGGAAGCCGCCATTAATGCTAGATGTCTACATCAAATCTCTTGGATGCGGTCCTTCCCCAGACTCTGCGTGAATGCGAGATGCTTTGTGCATCGGACTACCCTATTATACACTTCCCAATATATTTATATTGATTCAGATTCTTTGACATATTGAATGTGGGATAACAATATCGGGATTAAACATTCAGGGAGAAAAACAACATTGACCTAAATTGACCATTCCAATAGAAACAACATTTAGTAACAAGCTACATTTTACAAGAAACCATAAAGACTTCATTATACAAGCAAAAGCAATGGCAAATTATTTTTGTAGGTCAGTGGATGCATACCATCGTTGTACCCACTATTTTTCTAGTGATAAGCTAACTTAATATAAATGTACTCCCTCCGTTTCAATTTACTAGGGATGGAAATTGAGACAGGGTAGGGAAAGATTGAGATGGGGCGGGGACAGGGCTAATTTTTTTTAAAATTTAATGGGACGGGACAGAGCAGGGCAAAGCAAACTTTATTTTGAAATATCTAAAAGTTTCTCTTTTAATTTATTTGAATTTTTGATTGAATTTCAATATCATGTCTATCTCTTCTTTTTTTTACACCCAACATTCGGAGTAACATTATCTAGTAAAGCACTTTCCAACAAACACACTTATTTATATTTGGAGGGAGGATTTGCAGTCGTACCCTATATTTTTTCCACCTCTTAATTTGTACCCTATTTTTAAAAAATTATTGATTTGGTAGCCAGCTGACAAAATATCTGTAATAATATCACAATCATACCCCAGACAAAATATATAAAACCTGCATCACGCATTAATCGCGTTGTAACGACCCGGCCGGTCGTTTTGAGAAGTTAGGCTCCGATCAGCAGTGTAAGGTCTTGAATAGTTTATGTTATGTGTATCGACTTTGGTGCATTGTTGGATTCAGTTACCGGATGATTCGGAGTCGAATTGAAGAAAGAATCTAGTTTTGGAAGCTTAAGCGGTGAGAATTTGGCTGGAATGTGACTTTTGTGTAAATGGATCCGAAATGAATTTTGGATGATGTCAGCAGCTTCGTATGGTGATTTTGGACATAGGCGCACGTCCGGATTTTGATTTGGAGGTCCATAGAGTAATTTGAGGCAAATCGGCGGAAGTTGGAAAAGTTGAAGCTTTGAAAATGGAGATGTTTCACCCGTAGTTGAATTTTGTGATATCGTGGTCGGAATTTGGAATAGCTCCGTGATGTCATTTGGACTTGTTTGAAAAAATTGGTGTCATTGAGGGTTGAATTGATATGTTTCGGTACGAGTTTTAGATGTTGGAAGATTTGAAAGTTCATAAGCTCGATTCATGGTGCGATTTGTAGTTTCGCCATTATTTGATATGATTTGAGACCTCGAGCGGGTCCGTGTTAGGGTATGGAATTCGTTGGTATGCTTGGACGGGGTAACGAGGGCTCCAGGTGTGTTTTGAACGAGTTTCGGGTGGTTTCCATGATTTTGAGGGGGTCTGAGTTCTTGTGTAATCGCACCTGCGGACCTTGGGCGCAAGTGAGATGGTCGCAGGTGCGAAATGGGGGACGCAGGTGCGAGAGGAGCTGGTCTGGCAGTCTCCATAGATGCGGAGAATTGATGCGCAAATGCGGCCCCGCAGAAGCGCATCCTTGGGTGCAGAAGCGAGAGGGAGCGCAAGAGCGGTTGGTCATGCGCACATGTGGTTCCGCAGAAGTGACTAATTTTGTCGCAGGTACAGTCACGCCTGGGCAGAGAGTTATATTCGAGGGCTTGCCATTTTCTCCATATTTTGAGTTTTAGACTTCGATTTTGGGAGCGTCTTT
The DNA here is from genome assembly GCA_005239505.1 of Nicotiana paniculata. Lineage (NCBI taxonomy): Eukaryota > Viridiplantae > Streptophyta > Magnoliopsida > Solanales > Solanaceae > Nicotiana > Nicotiana paniculata. Next base: position 13,773 of record ML360894.1, on the reverse strand, counting down.
TTGGGTTATTCAAGCAATTCGATTGGGTAAGTGTTCTTCACCTAGTATTTAATATATTCCATGATTTTATCTTCATTTCTATCATCTAATTTGTATTTTGGGTTGAGGAAAATGTTTGTTTTTGAAAGTATATATGCAACACAGGGGGATCTCCCAGAATACCGTTCCGTAGTCCCAAAGTAAATATGCAGCGCAACCAAAAGAGATAACAGTTACAGCACGTCAGAAACCTCGTGTATCCCCACAACAACTACAACAACAACAATGACAATAATACAAAGTACGACAAGTAAATCAACTCAAGAACTCATTCACAAGGAAAACCACAGTAATGAATGCTAGGCATAAAGAGAACAACTCAACAAGGTAAAACTAAAATGTAGCAACGATTCCACAATATTCAAGTAACCATTAAGGAAGACAACACGAGTCAAATAGTTCCAAATAAAGGCAAGTCAGCTAAGATATAGGTTATCTAAATCCTTTTTAGGTTGAGCAATTACAAAGGATATTGAACAATTCAATTAGGATAAGAAGAATGAAATAACCATAATTCCAATTAAGACTGAATAATTATAGGATGAGCTAATAATAATTTCAATTAAAGATAAGCAGTTATAAAAACATAGCATGACGATGGAAGAGGTAAAATCTTCAGTTAAGTCAAATAAGAGTCAAATACACAATAAGAGTGAATACTAATGCAATTATCTCTAATTAAAGCATGTATAGGTGAAACTAGCAAATAGGGACTCAAACGAATCAAGAAAAACTTCATACACGGTGAATATACGGACCTAAGAACCTAAAAGGCCAACTTTCCACAAATAAGTCCGAGCACGCACTCGTCACCTCGCGTACACGGACTACAATCAATATAGAAGACTCAATCCTAAAGGGTAGTTCCCCCACACAAGGTTAGGCAAGATACTTACCTCAAAGACGGCAACTCGGTACTCTAAAATGAAGTTCTCGGGTAAAAAGACCTTCGTACATATCAAATCTAACAAAAATAACTTCAAAGCACAAATAAAACTCATAAGAAACTATTCCGGATCATAAAGTCTAAATCTTTAAATTGGTCCAAAAATTGACCCCCGACCCTGCACCTCGGAACCTGACAAATTTCACAAAACCCGAACACCCATTACAATATGAGTTCAACCATACAAAAAATGATCAAATTCCAATACCATTTCGTCCCTCAAATCATGATTTTTCATTTTAGATTTTATTTTCAAAAACCAACGTTTTCCTCAACCCAAAACACAAATTAAATGATAGAAATGAAGATAAAATCATGGAATCATTAAATACTAGGTGAAGAACACTTACCCAATCGAATTGCTTGAAAACCCCAAAAAGATGCTCCCAGAACGAAGTCTAAACCTCAAAATATGGAGAAAATTGCAAATCCTCGAATATAACTCTCTGCCCATGCGTGACCGCACCTGCGACAAAATTAGCCGCTTCTGTGCAACCGCAGGTGTGCATGACCAACCGCACCTGCGCTCCCTCTCACTTCTGCGCCCAAGGATCCGCTTCTGCGGGGCCGCATTTGCACACCAATTCTCCGCATCTGCGGAGACTTCCCAGAATAGCTCCTCTCAAACCTGCGTCTCCCATTTCGCACCTGCGACTATCTTACCTGCACCCAAGGTCCGCAAGTGTGATTACATCAGAACTCAGACCTCCTCAAAATCATGGAAACCACCCGAAACTCGTCTGAAACACACCCAGAGCCCTCGGGACCCCGTCCAAGCATACCAACAAGTTCCATACCCTAGCACGGACCCGCTCAAGGTCTCAAATAACATCAAACAACGACGAAACTACGAATCGCACCCATGAATCGGGATTATGAACTTTCAAATCTTCCAACTTCTATAACTCGTGCCGAAACCTATCAATTCAACCCTGAATGACGCCAAATTTTGCAGACAAGTCCCAAATAAAATAACGGAGTTGTTCCAACTCGCAGAATCGCATTTTGACCCCGATATCACAAAAGTCAATTGTGGGTCAAACTTCTCCATTTTCCAAATTTCAATTTTTCTAACTTTCGCCGATTTGCCTCAAATTACTCTATGGACCTCCAAATTCAAATCCGTATGCGCGCCTATGTCGAAAATCACCATATGAAGCTGTTGACATCATCCAAAACTCATTTCGGAGTCGTTTACACTCCGGCCAAATTCTCACTGCTTAAACTTCCAAAACTAGACTCTTTCTTCCAATTCGACTCTTAATCATCCGGTAACAGAATTCAACCATGCACGCAAGTCGATACACATAATATGAAGTTGTTCAAGACCTTACGCCGCCAAACGGAGCTTAAATTCTCAAAACAATCGGTCGGATCGTTACATCCTCCCCCTCTTAAACAAACGTTCATCCTCGAACGTGCCAAGATTCGCCTTGAACTCATCAAACCACTAAATGCACACTTCCAACACACATCTGCGGGTGATTCCACGTCACCCCAACCTACATAAGCCTGACGAAACCATCTCAACTGCAATTTAGCCTTTCTACCAACAATGATAAGCCTCATACCCCAAGTCCTCAACTTCTATTCATTTCCAAAAGACCCGATTCTAAATCCATATCCGGTATCAGTTTCAACTAGCTACATCAACTCATGCCTACAACCATAAGGTACGACCACACGCTATAACACACCACACATAGGCCCATAATAATACTTTTGATCATGATAGCTCCCAAAATCAAATCCAGCACCAGCCATTAGCCTTATATCCAATAGGAACCCATTTAAAAACTCCACAACACTGACGATGATACAAGAATCATGAAAACCTCATAAATCAATACCTAAATAAACAAGCCACAACTAAACCCACTGGGCACACACCCCGCAAAGCTAAAACTCAAGAAGCACAGAACGAAAATGACTGAATATGTAAAGAGAAATACATAAGAGAACTATCAAACAAGCCCAACAAGCACAACTCTCTAACAGTACTAACCTGCAAATCAATATAACAAGGAAAGAATAAAAGCATATGAAAAAAGCACAAGGATCCCATCCTGATATAACTCTATCGCGGTACAAAGTCCGGTTCGAACACATCAAATCACATGAAATCACGAGGGTCTCGCCCTCAATTCTAAACCACAGATCGAATATATATCATACCAATTGGAATTTCCCACTAACTCAGCTCTGCCAATAAAATCACAACACTCACTGAACCCTCATCCCGGTAGAGTATCAAATCACAGCTCGTAATCAAAATACTCAGGAAATCACATCAAGCCTACCGTAAAGGACAACAGGAATTCACTGCTAGTCTCATAACTCTAAATAATTAATAAAAACAACGATAGGCACGACTACCACTCATAAAATCTCCCAACAAGGGCAAACACGTAAACAGGGTGCCAAATCATGAAACACACCCATAATTGGAGCAACAAATAGGGAACTCGTCCCAATCAGAAGAACCAAAACAAAATAAGAATGATACACTCTATAACAATTCAAAACATACATGTATGATAATATATGGCATAACGATCTCCAGCTTACTATATGAAACACATCATCAGGTTGGGCCTCCCCCCTCTTGGGCGCCCCCTACTCACCTGAATACCCCGCCCCGAAGCCTGGGACAATCTCTCACCATGTGGCTATCTCCACACTCAAAGCAACCTCTCTGCTGACGTGGCTGTGGAAATCGTGCAGTACGAGTACTCTGAGACCCATGAGCACCTGAAACACTACACGAAGCCAGAAGTGCAAACTAAACTGGCTGACCTAAAAAACCTCTACCAAGTCGTACCCTGCCTCCATAATAAGGACCATCAGATCTCTCCGGTATACAAGGCCTTATCACATCCATGTACTCTCCCTCCTGATTGATCTATCCTCTCGCTCCCGGTCCCATACGCTCTATAGCCGGCGAGCGATCTCTACCACCTGCTGAAACGAACATCTAAATCCAACTCTCGAGCCATACTGAACCGAATATCATGCCTGAGCCCCTCAATGAATCTACGGACTAGCCCTCTAACTGTAGCGACCAAGGCAGGTGCATGTCTGGCCAAATCACCGAATCTGATGGCAAACTCTAATACCAACATAGTGCCCTGGTGCAACTGATCAAACATCACACACCATGCATCCTGAAGGGACTGAGGTACAAACTCTCTCAAAACATCTCTAGAAATTGAACCCATGTAAGTGAAGCTGCATTGGCCAGGCTACCCTACTCATGTGCTTGCCACCACTGATAAGTCGCTCCCTTAAGCTTGAACGTAGTAAAAGCAACCCCACTCATATCAACCTTACCCATAGTGCGGAGGATGCTATGGCAGTCCTCCAGAAAAACCATGTGTACTCTCTGAAGCAAAACTGCTGAATGTAAGAGGGTTATATCTCTTGAACCTTGCAAATCTAAGATGCCCTTTCTCGGATGTTGCTGCCCTGACCATGGGTTGAACTGGGATCACAGGTTGTGTCGCCCTGACACATAGAACCTGACCAATGTGAACTCGCTGCTCTGGAGTGTGGGCGGAAGGATTCTGAGTCCCTCCCCCTGTCTGTGAAGTAGCTGGTGCAACCGGAATCAACCCCGCCTGAGCCAATGTACCAAACATGCTCAGGAACTGTGGTAAATCCTCCTGAAGTCAAGGGGTGACAACATGTGCCTTCCGTACCTGCCCCCAACTGGAGCTACTAGCGGCTCCTCAACTGCTGCTCTGGTAGGTGCTCTAGCTATAACACGTGCCCCTCGTCGTCCTCTCCCTCTGCCCTAGCAACATCTACTCCGAGGGTAACATCATCAGAACCATAGCTCGTGCCCTCACCATCTGTGAGAGAATAGAGTGATAAAAATTCAAACTTCAAGATCAATGAACTCGCATGATTGGAATGAAAGAAGTGAAGTTATCCTAATAGTTCCGTAGCCTCACAAAGATAAGTATAGACGTCTCCGTATCGATCTGCAAGACTCTACTAAACTCACTTATGACTCGTACCACCTATGAACCTAGAGATCTGATACCAACTTGTCACGACCCAATTTCCCCTAGATTAGGTATCGTGATGGCACCTAGTCTTGGGGACTAGGTAAGCCTAACATTTACTAAATAACAACAATAATAAAGAAAATCTAACAGTCTCGATATAGAATATTTACAGAATTTACAATTTTAGCAAAACCAGTAGTACAAGTCATAAGCTCTACAGAGTTTGCTTCAACTTCTAAATACAACTATTTAGAAACGAGTAAAAACAGTTTGAATACAAAATAAGAAGGTGACTCCGAAGCTGCATCAACAGGTTTAACTTGAGTCTCCTCAGCAAGGATCTGCATACCTACTAACGATTAATACCTAGATCTGTACAAAAATGTGCAGAAGTGTATTATGAGCACACCACAGCGATGCCCAGTAAGTAGCAAAAATAACCTCGGTGAAGTAGTGACAAGGACTAGTCAAGACAAGACACCCACTAGTCTAATAAACTGAACAAGCATAAGTATAGGAATGCCAGAACATAATATCTATATAAAGACTACGCGATATGGCTAACAATATAGCAACTGCAATAAGGAAGGAAAACAGTAAGTAACAGCGGAACACCATAATAAGGACACAGAAGAGTGAACGAAAACACAAACCAAATCCGAAATCACAAATAGAGTAAAGACGAGTAGTAACTCAGTAACTGCGATAGTTTTCACATCAAGTCTTAGCCAACAAACTCCAATAAATTAGTCAAAAACCTTCAAGTATAAATCTTTCATCCATAAGTTTTTTAATAGAAGTCATTAGAATATAATCCTTCCGAATAAGGATTTCTTTTGAAATGTACATCCTTCAAATAAATATCCTTCAAACATAGTTCTTTCAAGATAAGTACTTTTCGAATATAAACTTTTCAAATAAATTCCTTCGATTATAAGTCACCATGTGACACCTCATCTCATAATCATACAATACAAGTTTCAATACATAAATCCTAACACGTGCCATCCTATGCCCTCATCACACCTCATAACCGCACTGACGACTCACGTGCCAAAAAGAGCCATTCTCACATGGAAGGCAAGTAAACAAGAGTGTGTGTCTATACTTGGCAATATCAAGAAAACCTCTTATCCGATAAGGGGTGCTTCGCTACGTGTATGCCTGTGCAAGTGTCCTAATATAGTTCGTACCAGCTAGTATGTTTAAGGAAAAGAACTGACAACACGTAGAATGTTTAAAAGAATATAAGCATAGAAGATTAGCAGCTCAAAATACAGATATAACAACATGGGTTCTCCCAGAATACCGTCCCATAGTCCCAAGCGTAAATGTCCAAAGGGATCTCCCAGAATACCATTCCGTAGTCCCAAAGTAAATATGCAGTGCTGGGGGATCTCCTGGAATACCGTTCCGTAGTCCCAAAGTAAATATGCAATGCTAGGGGATCTCCCAGAATACCGTTTCGTAGTCTCAAAGTAAACATGCAGCGCAACCAATAGAGAAAACAGTTACAACATGACAGAAACCTCGTGTATCACCACAATAAGTACAACAACAACAACAATGACAATAATACAAAGTATGACAAGTATATAAACTCAAGAACTTTAAATCACAATGAAACGGTAGAACTCATGCACAAGGAATAACCACAGTAAAGAATGTTAGGTGTAAAGAGAACAACTCAACAAGGAAAAACTAAAATGTAGCAACGATTCCACAATATTCAAGTCAACATTAAGAAAGCCAATACGAGTCAAATAGTTCCAAATAAAGGCAAGTCAACTAAGATATAGGTTACCTAACTCCTTTTTAGGTTGAGCAATAATTCCAATTAAGACTGAACAATTATAGGATGAGCTAATAATAATTTCAATTAAAGATAAGCAATTATAAAAAGATAGCATGACGATGGAAGAGGTAAAATCTTCAGTTAAGTCAAATAAGAGTCACATACACTATAAGAGTGAATCCTAAAGCAATTATCAATTAAAGCATGTAGAGATGAAACTAGAAAATAGGGACTCAAACGTATCAAGAACAACTTCATACACGGTGAATATAAGGACCTAAGAACCCTAAAAGGCCAACTTTTAAAAAATAAGTCCAAGAACGCACTCGTCACCTCGCGTAAACGGACTACAATCACCATAGAAGACTCAATCCTAAGGGATAGTTCCCCCACACAAGGTTAGGCAAGATACATTCCTCAAAGACGAGAACCCGGTACTCTAAAATGAACTTCTTGGGTGAAAAGACCTCCGGAGAGCTCAAATCTAACCAAAATAACTTCAAAACACAAATAACTCATAAGAAACTATTCTGGATCACAAAATCTCAATCTTTAATAAAATCCAGAAATTGGTCCAAAGTCGACCCCGGACCCGCACCTCGAAACCTCACAAATTTTACAAAACCCGAACACCCATTCCAATATGAGTTCAACCATACAAAAATGATCAAATTCCAATAACATTTCATCCCTCAAATCATGATTTTTATTTTAGAAAGTTTCTTCAAAAATCAACATTTTTCTCAAACCAAAACACAAATTAAATAATGGAAATGAAGATAAAATCATGTAACACATTAAATACTAGGTGAAGAACACTTACTCAATCGAATTGCTTGAAAAACCAAAAAAGACGCTCCTAAAACCGAAGTCTAAAACGCAAAATATGGAGAAAATGGAAAACCCTCGAATATAACTCTCTGCCCAGGCCTGACCGCACCTGCGACATAATTAGCATCTTCTGCACAACCGCAGGTGCGCATGACCAACCGCGCATGCGTTCCTTTTCGCTTCTGCGCCCAAGGAACCACTTCTGCGGGGCCGCATTTTCCCACCAATTCTCCGCATCTGTGGAGACTGCCCAGACCAGCTCATCTCGCACATGCGTCTCCCATTTCGCACCTGCGACCGTGTCACCTGCTCCCAAGGTCCGCAGGTGCGATTACACTAGAACTCTGACCTTCTCAAAATCATGGAAACCACCCGAAACTCGTCTGAAACACACTTGGATCCCTCGGGACCCCGTCCAAGCATACCAACAAGTTTCATACCCAAACACGGACCCGCTCGAGGTCTTAAATCACATTAAACAACGACGAAACTATGAATCGCACCATGAATTGAGCTTATGAACTTTCAAATCTTCCAACTTCTAAAACTCGTGCCGAAACCTATCAATTCAACTCTGAATGACGCCAAATTTTGCAGACAAGTCCCAAATGACATCTCGGAGCTGTTCCAACTCTCCGAATTGCATTTCGATCCCGATATCACAAAATTCAACAGTGGGTCAAACTTCTCCATTTTTCAAACTTCAACTTTTCCAACTTTCGCCGATTTGCCTCAAATTACTCTACGGACCTCCAAATCCAAATCCGGGCGTGCGCCTATGTCCAAAATCACCATACGAAGCTGCTGACATCATCCAAAACTCATTCCGGAGCCGTTTACACAAAAGTCACATTCCGGCCAAATTCTCACCGCTTAAGCTTCCAAAACTAGATTCTTTCTTCCAATTCGACATTGAATCATCTGGTAACTGAATTCAACGATGAACGCAAGCCGATACACATAATATGAAGTTTTTCAAGACTTTATGCAGCCGAACGGATCTTAAATTCTCAAAATGACCGGTCGGGTCGTTACATCATAACACGGTGAAATACTACATTATGTGGGTTGTCTTGCCTATAAATAACTAGAACATTTTAGTTATTTTCTGCGATTAACCAAAACAAAGAAAACTTTCCATAAATTTTTTCATTTTTCTTGCATTAACAAATGTCTGGACGCAATGACCAGCCAAAGTGCTATTGTGACAAACGTGCGATTATGAAGGCGTGTTGGTCCGATGGAAATGTTGTGCTTAAATATTGGATGTGTCTATACAGGTTTGAGGCAAGATTAACCCATTAACCCAGAATACTACAAATCATGTTTGTAGTATGTTTGGAATATAAACGGTGAATACCAACGCTGTGAGTCTGAAATGCTACGAGAAATTGCATTGTAGGAGAAACTAAAAGAGGCGGAAGAAGAAAAAAATAAAATGGAAGAGAAATTTAAGTGGTTGGAGCAGAGAATAATAGGCGGTAGTGACTAAACAAACACATGTATGTGTTGAGTGTAGTATTTTATCTTTATGTTCTCTGTGCCATGTATTTTCATTAGTTGTACTGAATTTAAATTATGCTAAGTTGCTATGTTTGTGTTTGTTTTGTAGTAAAATAACAAAGAACTGGAGAAATAAAAACATATTGCGCATATAATGTAAACAATAAAAATTGTTGTTATTATTTACTAAATGTCATATGTACATAAAATACAAAAAAAATCAATGCGTCCCACATCCCGTGTGCTTCAATGCAGCCGCTGGCCTGAGGCGCATCCCATCCCGCCCGGCTAAGCTATCAGGATCATCCTCATCACGTCGCCTCTTTACCGCAAGATGCACTGAAGCATGATCGTAAGCAGGGCTAGCAGGCTCAGTCGAAGGGGCCGTCGGTCCAGCAGTAACCTACAGAATAATAAGGTATTTCAGTATATGAAAATATATATTAGTAATGTACGTGTTAAGTCACAAAAATTTAAATTGTCTCACCATGGTCACGTCGTGCTCCTGAATATAATCATTCATCACAGCCAGGTCAGTATCACAAAGTGGCCTCCGTGACGGGCGAGGATGAAGCCTTAATAAAAAAAAACATAAAGATTTTTATGGCTAATAAATGAGATAAAAACAAATTTAAATTTAATAGTAATACAAACATACATGCGCCTATGAAAGATCCCCACATTCCTTGATGATGAGCCATAACTTAGCCGACGCCCACTATCCACATCTCGTGTCGGTCGTTATTCAGCAACGGTCGATGGTTCTAGAGGATCAGGAAAATACTGGTCCCAATCCTCTCACGTAATGCTAGTTCCCATGATCAACAATAGATCTGATGGGGTCACTTGCGAAGTCCTTGGAGTGAGCTGAAGCTGAAGGCTAAATGACGGGATGTTGTTGTGAGGGTAGTGTGGCTCATGGAGGTCACCCGGCTGATCAACTCCAACATCCTCAATAGGTGCCTCAACGCCCCCTTGCTAGAGACCACCTCCTCACTGACCCCCACGACCTTGTGGGACACCCCTACCTCGTGGGGCATGCCTGCCACGTCGACCACGCTCCGGCGCCAGTGGTGCCCTACGACGGTACTTCTCTGGCACCACATAATCAGCCGCGTATCCTACGCGATCATCTCGAGCTCGCCTTAATGTCTGGGAAGCCAGATCTGTAACCTGCCAGCCATAATATCCTGCACAACATGTAAAATATAAATTGTGGAATGCTAGGTTAAAGTTATAAGTAAGTATACTAAATAACATATTAGTTCCTCGTGCCTCCCGGCGTATGGAACGTACTGACCACAAGTACGATAAAAGGGATTCCTGACGAGAAGTCGGGTAACGATGCAGTACAGCCCATATAATCATGCCTAGTATCCGTCTGGCGCGGTGAAGGGGGAGCAAAATCAGGTTAAGTCGCCGGTCCCAAGTATCGATCTGTGCCTCTAGCCGTGTCATATATGTCTGGTCCACCCTGGAATGATTATCCCGCTGATAATATGTGGCATGCCAGGCGGGCGGTGGTGGTACAAACTGCAGGCGGTACAAGCTGGCGAAGTACCCGCTCGGTGGAATGATGCTCCACAATATCAAGTGTAACGATCCGGCCGGTCGTTTTGAGAGTTAGTGCCCCGATCCCCTAATAACTGTTTTCCCCACTTTTTTTTCTGCTATTGGGACTTGCCGGAGTGATTGGTTATGGAATTCGGAAAATTCTGGGACACTTAGTCCCTAGATGTGAGTTTAAGCCTTATAATTTGGACCGTAGTCGGAACTTTGTGAAGACGAGACTGGAATGGAATTTTGTCGACTCCGTTAGCTCCGTTGCGTGATTTTGGGGTTAGGAGCGCGTCCGGAGGGTGTTGTGGAGGTCAGTAGTAGATTTAGGCTTGAATTGGCGAAAGTTAGATGTTCGGCAATTTCGGTCGATAGGGGAAATTTTTATATCGAGCTCGGAATGGAATTCCGAGAGTGGGTGTAGGTTCCACTACTAGAAATTGGAGCTATGACAACTCTTTTTATTGCTACGCTTTCAGAACCGTTGCTATAGGTGGTCTATTGTTACGGTTTTAACCGTTACAAATAATTATTTGAACTACCGGGACACTTAGCAACTGAACCGTTGTCATTATCTAAAAACCATTCCGATAGAGGTATATATGACAACGTTTTATATAACCGTAGTATTAAATCAATCTATGTTACGGTTATTAATTTCCTCCTTATTTTTCACCCAAATATTTAATACCCGCTAAAATGGATGGACCCACCATCTAATTTTTAATTTTTTTTTAGTTTTATACGTAATAAAATATGAAATATACTAAACCCCTACAAATTAGGGTATACAATCGGCGGGTCTCCTCTCCAAAATGTAGCTCCTCATCCAGTACCTCAGTCATCTCCAAAATACCCAAATCACGTTGAAATCAGATCAAAATCAGCGAAAATGAGTCAAAAAATACCTCAAAATTCCAAAATATAGCTCCTCCAGTACCTCAGTCATCTCCAAAATATACCCAAATCACCTTGAAATCAGATCAAAATCAGCGAAAATGAGTCAAAAACTACCTCAAAATTCCAAAATATAGCGAATTAGAGAGCTGTTTGTGGGATTCGATAGCTCTCTTAGAAGCTTCGCGATTGGGATCGAGATTACGAAGCGTTTGCATCAGTGCATAATTCCGCCATTGATTTAGAGAGACTAAGCTCAGCTTTTTAGGGCTTCTGTTCTTCTGCGGAGTCAACAATCGTTTTCTAAGCAAATCATTATGAGACATGGATTACGTACATTAGAGGTCATTACGTAATGATTTTCTTAGAAACCTGCTAATGAAAACTTTTTTAATTGAATATAATTTGTTTTCTACAGAATTTGAGTTTTTCTCGTCTCTTTTCTTTTAGAACCATAACTAAAGTTTTATCAACCTTGTGATGAAAATAGAAGCAGCTTGTGGAGTTCTAGAGTCATAATTTTATGTAATACTGGATCACTGGTCATCAATGCCTGTTCAACTTTCTAGATAGAATGCTATTTTTTTTCTGGCCTCGCCACCATGTGATTGTCATCCCGCTAGCTCTTGTATGCTTCTTCTCGTAGACCTGTTCAGATTTTTCTGAGTCAATCGTTGCTTTCTGTTCTGTGCAAATCTCTTTGATGACTCATTCTTAAAATAAATAAATAATTTGTTTAATCGTGATTTTGAGGCGTAGCTGTTGTTGCTTGTTACTCAATTTTTTCCTCAATGTCCAATTGGTTATTGCTTTCAGGGTTGACTACGTGAGTTAATGGACCCTATGGGAAGAATTTTTAATTGAGTTATCTTATCTTAAGCAATTGTCAAGTACGATTTTAGTTGTAGGTAATAGATGCACTTCTGGATACTGAAAGAACACCACGCAAACCTCAGTTTCTAATGGCTCCAGAGATACCTCTAGTTCTTCAATCGTGTGAATTTGAAGGTCTCAAATTTATTTGTTCATCAGGTACTTGAATGGTGTTCTATATTCAGAATCTTGAAGTCTTGTTTCATTTACATTTTATCTTTCTAACAATTTTAAAGATCTTTGAAAACTAACTATCCCCTGTTTTTATTTTAGTTGATGTTAGATATGGGAAGCCGGCTCCAACTTGTTTTGGACTGATGCATAGTAGTATTTGTTGTTGGTAGGTATGGCACATCATGTTCTCATGTTGTTTCTTTTCCTGGATCTTGTCAGTATGGCTGTGTGAATTATCAACTTTAGCCATTTGTTCCAAATATGCGCCTGGTATTAACACAAGAAATTGCTATAAGCAGCACTTGAATCTCATTAAGAAGTTTTTGGCACTATTGCATTTGTTATTTTTTTTTTTAAAATTCACTGTAGACCCACTATTGATGATATGGCCAACTTGATTGTGAGTCTATTATTTCGAAGTAGTAGTACCAAACAATAAAAATGTATTGTTGAATGGTTTTCGTCAAGTTTTGGTTTTTTGGACTTGTTCCATAAGGAGCTGTAGTGCATCCCATATATATCCTTTCCTTTTCTTTTTGTGAGTGGCATAACATGTACTCTCTCTTCACACGAGTGCTTTTTGTGTTTAAATGTATTATTCAAAAGAGTGCTTTTATAACTATTATTTCCATTCATGTATCCTTCCTCCTTTCTCTGCGACTGAGCGAGGGGGCTGTTTGGACTTTGGGGAAACTTTAGACATCAATATTTTATAATTGTTCCTGAATGTATATCATATGTGTTCTTTTGGATAGGCAAGTTTCGTGAACAAATTGGATTACTTAGAAACATTCTTGTGGACCTTTTCTGCAGATTCAAAGAAGGCTTTGGATGATCATTTGGAACGGGAATGCCGAAGTTATAAACTTCAAGCCGCAATTTTTCATGAAGCTATCATAAGCATTTCTGTTGAAATTGGTAGGTCGTGTTGTACCTGTACTATTATAGAAAATAACCTGCAGCATATTGCTAAGCTGATAGAACTTCCTTTCTACTTTGTAAGTAAAATAAACTGATTCTTGTTACGATCTCAAAACATAAGCTGATTGAGTTTTTCCATTTTAGATGACAATATATCAAGTGAGCGTACTGATCACGCTCAACTATGTCTTATAGAAAGACTAAACGGGCGTTGCAAATATAATCTG
>ML360892.1:12044-24782 GCA_005239505.1 Nicotiana paniculata | reverse complement strand
CCATGGTCCATGCCGGACACCTTGGTACGGAGCCGGTACCAGGTCGCATGATATATGTCCGGGCCATTAAATATGACCCAAGGAACCATAACCAACGCTTCGAAATGATCAAGTTGAATTTTTTGGCATTTTATGGCAATTAAACTGGAATTCCGCCAAGTCGCGCATGTATTATCGCCTGCCAAGGTCCAGGACGGACGCCGTGGTATGTAGCCGGTACTGAATCGCATAATATTTGTCCGGGACATCAAATATGACCCGAGGAACCATAACCAAAACTTGGAAATGATCAATTTACATTTTTTGTCATTTATCGCAATTAAACTGGAATTCCGCCAAGTTGTGCCTGTATTATCGCCTGCCAAGGTCCAGGCCGGACGTCTTGGTATGTAGCCGGTACTGAATCGCATAATATTTGTCCGGGACATCACATATGACCCGAGGAACCATAACCAAAACTTGGAAATGATCAATTTACATTTTTTGTCATTTATCGCAATTAAACTGGAATTCCGCCAAGTCGTGCCTGCATTATCGCCTTCCATGGTCCAGGCCGGACGTCTTGGTATGTAGCCGGTACCGAATCGCATGATATTTTTTCAGGACATCAAATACAACCCAAAGATTCATAACCAGCCCTTCAAAATGATCAAATTACATTTTTTGGAACTTTATGGCAATTAAACTGGAATTCTGCCAGTCGTGCATGTATTAATGCCTGCCATAGTCCAGGCCGGACGCCTTGGTACGGAGCCGGTACTGGATCTCATGATATATCTCCGGTACATCAAATACGACCCAAGGAACCATAAACAAAGCTTCGAAATGATCAAGTTACATTTTTTTGCATTTTATGGCAATTAAACTTGAATTCCGCCAGTCGTGCCTGTATTATCGCCTGCCATGGTTCAGGCCGGACGCCTTGGTACGGAGCTGGTACCGGATATCATGATATTTGTTCGGGATACAAAATATGACTCAAGGAACCATAACCAACGCTTCGAAATGATCAAGTTACATTTTTTGGCATTTTATGGCAATTAAACTTGAATTCCGCCAGTCGTGCCTGTATTATCGCCTGCCATGGTCCAGGCTGGATGCCTTGGTACGGAGCCGGTACCGGATCACATGATATTTCTCCAGGACATCAAATACGACCCAAGGAACCATAACCAACGGTTCAAAATTATTAAATTACATTTTTTGGCATTTTATGGCAATTAATCTGGAATTGCGCCACTCATGCATGTATTATCGCCTGCCGTGGTCCAGGTTGGACTCCTTGGTACGGAGCCGGTATTGAATCTCATGATATTTTTCTGAGACATCAAATACGACAAAAGGAACCATAACCAACGCTTCAAAATGATCAAGTTATCACCTGCCATGCTCCAGGCCGGACGCCTTGGTACGGAGCCAGTACCGGATCGCATGATATTTGTCCGGGATATCAAATATGACCCAAGGAACTATAACCAATGCTTCTAAATGATCAAGTTACATTTTTTGGAAATTTATGGCAATTAAACTGGAATTCTGCCAGTCGTGCCTGTATTATCGCCTGCCATGGTCCCGACCGGACGCCTTGGTACGGAACCAGTACCGGATCGCGTGATATTTGTTAGGGACATTAAATATAACTCAAGGAACCATAACTAACGCCTCGAAATGATCACGTTGCATTTTTTGGCAATTAAACTAGAATTCCGCTAGATGTGCCTTTATTATCTCCATCCATGGTCCAGGCCGGACGCCTTGGTATGGAGAAGGTATCGGATCGCATGATATTCTTCCGGGACATCAAATACAGCCCAAGGAACCATAACCAACTCTTCGAAATTATCAAGTTAATTTTTTGTGCATTTTATGGCAATTAAACTGGAATTCCGCCAAGTCATGCCTATATTATCGCCTGCCATGGTCCAGGACGGACGCCGTGGTACGTAGCCGGTACCGAATCGCATGATATTTGTCCGGGATATCAAATATTACCCGAGGAAAAATAACCAACACTTCGAAATGATCAAGTTACATTTTTTGGCATTTACTGCAATTAAACTGGAATTGCGCAAGTCATGCCTGTATTATCGCCTGCCGTGGTCCAGGTTGGACTCCTTGGTACGGAGCCGGTATCGAATCTCATGATATTTGTCCGAAAGATCAAGTAAGACAAAGGAACCATAAATAACGCTTCAAAATGATCAAGTTACATTTTTGGAATTTTATGGCAATTAAACTGGAATTCCACCAGTCGTGCATGTATTATCGCATGCCATGGTCCAGGCCGGACACCTTAGTACGGAGCTGTTACCGGATCACATGATATTTTTCTGGGACATCAAATACGACCCAGGGAACCATAACCAACGCTTCGAAATGATCAAGTTACATTTTTTGGCATTTTATGGCAATTAAATTGGACGCCTTCCGTCAATCATGCATGTATTATCGCCTGCCATGGTCCAGGCCGGACGCCTTGGTACGGAGTCGGTACTGGATTGCATGATATTTGTCCGGGATATTCAATATGACCCAAGGAACCATAAACAACGCTTTGAAATGATCAAGTTACATTTTTTGGCATTTCATGGCAATTAAACTGGAGTTCCGATAGTCGTGCCTGTATTATTGCATAACATGGTCCAGGCCGGACGCCTTGGTACGAAGCCGGTATCGGGTCGCATGATATTTGTCCAGGTTTTGAAATATGACCCAAGGAACCATAACCAACGCTTCGAAATGACCAAGTTAAATTTTTTGGCATTTTATGTCAATTAAACTGGAATTCCGTCAGTCGTGCATGTATTATCGCCTTCCATGGTCCAGGCCGGACGCCTTGGTACGTCGCCGGTACCGAATCACATGATATTGTTCCGGGACATCAAATACAACCCAAGGATTCATAACCAACTCTTCGAAATGATCAAGTTACATTTTTTGGAACTTTATGGCAATTAAACTGGAATTCCACCAGACGCGTGTGTATTAATGCATGCCATAGTCCAGGTCGGACGCCTTGGTACAGAGCTGGTACCGTATCACATTATATTTCTCTGGGACATCAAATAAGACCCAAGGAACAATAACCAAAGCTTCTAAAGGATCAAGTTACATTTTTTGGCATTTTATGGCAATTAAACTGGAATTCCGCCAGTCGTGCTTGTATTATCGCATGCAATGGTCCAGGCCGGACACCTTGTTACGAAGCCAGTACCAGATCGCATGATATTTGTCCGGGATAGCAAGTATGACCCAAGGAACCATAACCAATGCTTCGAAATGATCAAGTTACATGTTTTGGGATTTTATGGCAATTAAATTGGAATTCCACAAGTCGTGCCTGTATTATCGCCTGCCATGGTCAAGGCCGGACGCCTTGGTACGGTGTCGGTACCGGGTCGTAAGATATTTGTCCGGGACATTAAATATGACCAAGGAACCATAACTAATGCTTCGAAATGATCAAGTTACATTTTTAGGCATTTTATGGCAATTAAACTGGAATTCTGACAGTCGTACCTGTATTATTGCCTGCCATTGTCCAGGCCGGACTCCTTGGTATTAAGCCGGTACCGTGTCGCATGATGTTTTTCCGGGATTTGAAATATGACCCAAGAACCATAACCAACGCTTCGTAATGATCAAGTTACATGTTTTGGCATTTTATGGCAATTAAACTGGAATTCCGCCAGTCGTGCCTTTATTAGCGCCTGCCATGGTCTAGGCCGGACGCCTTGGTACGGAGCCGGTACCGGATCACATGATATTTGTCCTGGACTAAAAATATGACCCAAGGAACCATAACCAATGCTTCGAAATGATCAAGTTACATTTTTTGGCATTGTATGGCAATTAAACTGGAAATCCGCCAGTCGTGCCTCTATTATCGCCTGCCATGGTCCAGGCCGGACGCCTTGGTACATGAGCCGGTATCGGATCACATGATATTTCTACAGGACATCAAATACGACCTACGTAACCATAAACAACGCTTTGAAATTATAAAGTTACATTTTTTGGAATTTTATGGCAATTAAACTAGAATTCCGACAGTCGTGCCTGTATTATCGCCTGCCGTGGTCCAGGCCGGACGCCTTGGTACGGAGCCGGTACCGGGTCGCATGATATTTTTCCGGGACATTAAATATGACCCAAGGAACTAAACCAACGCTTCGAAATGATACAGTTACATTTTTAGGCATTTTATGACAATTAAACTGGAATTCCGCTAGTCGTGCCTGTATTAGCGCCTGCCATGCTCCAGGCCAGACGCCTTGGTACGGAGCCGGTACCGGATCGTATGATATTTGTCCTAGACATTAAATACGACCCAAGGAACATAACCAATGCTTCGAAAGGTTCAAGTTACATTTTTTGGCATTTTATGGCAATTAAACTAGAATTCTGCCAGTCGTGCCTCTATTATCGCCTCCCATGGTCCAGACCGGACGCCTTGGTATATAGCCGGTACTGGATCGCATGATATTTCTACAGGACATCCAATGTGACCCACAGAACCATAACCAACGCTTCGAAATGATCAAATTACAATTTCTTGGCATTTTATGGCAATTAAACTGGAATTTCGCCACTCGTGCATGTATTATCGCCTGCCATGGTCCAGACTGGACACCTTGGTACGGAGCTGGTACCGGATCTCATGATATTTGTCCGGGACATCAAATACGACCCAAGGAACCATAACCAACACTTTGAAATGATCAAGTTACATTTTTTGGCATTTTATGGCAATTAAACTGGAATTCCGTCATTCGTACATGTATTATCGCCTGCCATGGTCCAGGCTGGACGCCTTGGTACGGAGCCCGTACCGGAGCGCATGATATTTGTCTGAGATATAAAATATGACCCAAGGAACCATAACCAATGCTTTGAAATGATAAAATTATATTTTTTGGCATTTTATGGCAATTAAACTGGAATTCCGCCAATTGTGCCTGTATTATCGCCTGCCATGGTCCAGNAAATGATCAAGTTACATTTTTTGGCATTTTATGGCAATTAAACTAGCATTGCGCCAGTCGTGCTTGTATTATCGCCTGCCATGGTCCAGGCCGGACGCCTTGGTATCGAGCCGGTATTGGATAGCATGATATTTGTCCAGGACATCAAATACAACCCAAGGATCCATAACCAACACTTCGAAATGACCAAGTTACATTTTTTGGCATTTTATGGCAATTAAACTGGAATTCCCTCAGTTGTGCCTGTATTATCGCCTGCCATGGTCCAGGCCGGACGCCTTGGTACGGAGCCGGTACCGAATCACATAATATTTGTCCGGGACATTAAATACGACCCAAGGAACCATAACCAACGCTTCGAAATGATTAAGTTACATTTTTTGGCATTTTATGGCAATTAAATTGAAATTCCGCTAGTCGTGCCATTATTATTGCCTGCCATGGTCCAAGCCGGAGGCCTTGGTACATAGGCGGTACCGGATCGCATGATATTTTTTTGGGACATCAAATACTACCCAAAGAACCATAACCAATGCTTCGAAATGATCAAGTTACATTTTTTGGCATTTTATGGCAATTAAACTGGAATTCTGCCAGTCGTGCCCGTATTCTTGCCTGCCATGGTCCAGGCCGGAGGCCTTGGTATGGAGCCGATACCAGATCGCATGATATTTTTCCGGGACATCAAATACGAACCAAGGAACCATAACAAACACTTGAAAATGATCAAGTTACATTTTTAGGCATTTTATGTCAATTAAACTGGAATTCCGAGAGTCGTGCATGTATTATCGCCTGCCATAGTCCAAGCCGAACGCCTTGGTACAGAGCCGGTACCGGATCGCATGATATTTGTCTAGGAAATCAAATACANTTATCGCCTGCCATGGTCCAGGCCGGACGCCTTGGTACGGAGCCGGTACCGGATCACATGATATTTTTCCGGGACATCAAATACAACCCAAGGAACTATAACCAATACTTCTAAATGATCAAGTTACATTTTTTGGCATTTTATGGCAATTAAACAGGAATTCCGCCAATCGTACGTATATTATCGCGTGCCATGTTCCAGGCCGGATGCCTTGTACAGAGCCGGTACCGGATCGTATCATATTTTTCTGGGACATCAAATACGACCCAAGGAACCATAAACAACGTTTCGAAATGATCAGGTTAAATTTTAAGGCATTTTATGGCAATTAAACTGGAATTCCGCCAGTCGTGCCTTTATTATCACCTACCAAGGTCCAGGGCGGAGGCCTTGTACGAAGCTGGTACCGGATCGCATGATATTTTTTTGGGAAATCAAATACGATCCAAGGAACCATAACCAATGTTTCGAAATGGTCAAGTTACATTTTTTTGAATTTTATGGCAATAAAATTGGAATTCCGCCAGTCGTGCCTGTATTATCGCCTGCCATGGTCCAGGCCAGAGGCCTTGGTACGGAGCCGGTACCAGATCGCATGATATTTTTCTGGGACATCAAATACGACCCAAGGAACCATAACCAACGCTTCGAAATGATCAAGTTGCATTTTTTGGCATTTTATGTATATTAAAATGGAATTCCGCAAGTCGTGCCTGTATTATCGCCTGCCATAGTCTAGCCGGATGCCTTGGTATGGAGCCGGTACTAAATCACATGATATTTGTTTGGGTCATCAAATACAACCCACAGAACCATAACCAACGCTTCGAAATGATCAAGTTACATTTTTTGGCATTTTATGGCGATTAAAATGGAATTCCGCCAGTCATGCCTGTATTATTCCTTGCTATGGTCCAGGCCGGACGCCTTGGTTTGGAGCCGGTTCCGGTTCGCATGATATTTTTCAGGGACATCAAATATGACCTAAGAAACCATAACCAACGCTTCGAAATGATCAAGTTACATTTCTTGGCATTTTATGGCAATTAAACTTGAATTGTGCCAGTCGTGCCTGTATTATCGCCTACCATGGTCCAGGCCGGACGCCTTGGTACGGAGCCGGTACCGGATCGCATGATATATGTCCGAGTCATGAAATACGACCCAAGGAACCATAATAAACGCTTCGAAATGATCAAGTTAAATTTTTTGGCATTTTATGGCAATAAAACTGGAATTCCGTCATTCGTGCATGTATTATCGCCTGCCATGGTCCAGGTCGGACGCCTTGGTACAAAGCCCGTACCGAATCACATGATATTTGTCTGAGATATAAAATATGACCCTAGGAACCATAACCAATGCTTTGAAATGATAAAATTATATTTTTCGGCATTTTATGGCAATTAAACTGGAATTCCGCCAATTGTGTCTGTATTATCGCCTGCCATGGTCCAGGCCAGACGCCTTGGTACGGAGCCGGTAACGGGTTGCATGATATTTGTCTGGGACATTAAATACAACCCAAGGAACCATAAATAACGCTTCGAAATGATCAAGTTACATTTTTTGGAATTTTATGGCCATTAAACTGGAATTCTGCTAGTCGTGCCGGTATTATCGCCATCCATGGTCCAGGACGGACGCCTTGGTATGGAGCAGGTACCGGATCACATGATATTTTTCCGGGACATCAAATACAACCCAAGAAACCATAACCAACTCTTCAAAATGATCAAGTTACATTTTTTGGCAATTAAACTAGCATTGTGCCAGTCGTGCTTGTATTATCGCCTGCCATGGTCCAGGCCGGACGCCTTGGTATCGAGCCGGTATCGGATAACATGATATTTGTCTAGGACATCAAATATGACCCAAGGATCCATAACCAACAATTCGAAATGATCAAGTTACATTTTTTGGCATTTTATGGCAATTAAACTGGAATTCCCTCAGTTGTGTCGGTATTATCGCCTGCCATGGTCCAGGCCGGACGCCTTGGTACGGAGCTGGTACCGGATCGCATGATATTTGTCCGGGACATTAAATACAACCCAAGGAACCATAACCAACGCTTCGAAATTATTAAGTTACATTTTTTGGCATTTTATTGCAATTAAATTGGAATTCCGCCAGTCGTGCCATTATTATCGACTACCATGGTCCAAGCCGGAGGCCTTGGTACAGAGGCGGTACCGGATCGCATGATATTTTTTGGGACATCAAATACTACCCAAAGAACCATAACCAACGCTTCGAAATGATCAAGTTACAGTTTTTGGCATTTTATGGCAATTAAACTGGAATTCTGCCAGTCGTGCCCGTAATCTCGCCTGCCATGGTCCAGGCCGGAGGCCTTGGTATGGAGCCGATACCGGATCGCATGATATTTTTTGGGACATCAAATACTACCCAAAGAACCATAACCAACGCTTCGAAATGATCAAGTTACAGTTTTTGGCATTTTATGGCAATTAAACTGGAATTCTGCCAGTCGTGCCCGTAATCTCGCCTGCCATGGTCCAGGCCGGAGGCCTTGGTATGGAGCCGATACCGGATCGCATGATATTTTTCCGGGATATCAAACACGAACCACGGAACCATAACAAACGCTTGAAATTGATCAAGTTACATTTTTAGGCATTTTATGTCAATTAAACTGGAATTTCGCAAGTCGTGCATGTTTTATCGCCTGCCATAGTCCAGGCCGAACGCCTTGGTACAGAGCCGGTACCGGATCACATGATATTTGTCCAAGACATCAAATACGACCCAAGGAACCATAACCAACGCTTTGAAATGATCAAGTTACATTTTTGTGCATTTTATGGCAATTAAACTGGAATTCCGTTAGTCGTGCATGTATTATCGCCTGGCATGGTCCAGGCCGGACGCCTTGGTACGGAGCCGGTACCGGATCGCATGATATTTTTCCGGGACATCAAATACAAGCCGAGGAACTATAACCAATACTTCTAAATGATCAAGTTACATTTTTTGGCATTTTATGGCAATTAAACTGGAATTCCGCAAATCGTACGTGTATTATCGCGTGCCATATTCCAGGCCGGACGCCTTGGTACGAAGCCGGTACCGGATCGTATGATATTTTTCTGGGACATCAAATACGACCCAAGGAACCATAAACACCGTTTCGAAATGATTAGGTTAAATTTTTTGGCATTTTATGGCAATTAAACTGGAATTCTGCCAGTCGTGCCTTTATTATCGCCTACCAATGTCCAGGCCGGAGGCCTTGGTACGAAGCTGGTACCGGATCGCATGATATTTTTTTCGGGAAATCAAATACGATCCAAGGAACCATAACCAACGTTTCAGAATGATCCAGTTACATTTTTTGGAATTTTATGGCAATAAAATTGGAATTCCGCCAGTCGTGCCTGTATTATCGCCTGCCATGGTCCAAGCCAGAGGCCTTGGTATGGAGCCGGTACCAGATCGCATAATATTTTTCCGGGACATCAAATACGACCCAAGGAACCATAACCAACGCTTTGACATGATCAAGTTACATTTTTTGGCATTTTATGTCAATTAAAATGGAATTCCGCAAGTCGTGCCTGTATTATTGCCTGCCACAGTCTAGCCGGACGCCTTGGTACGGAGCCGGTACCAAATCGCATGATATTTGTTTGGGTCATCAAATACGACCCACGTAACCATAACCAACGCTTCGAAATGATCAAGTTACATTTTTTGGCGTTTTATGGCGATTAAAATGGAATTCCGCCAGTCATGCCTATATTATTCCCTGCTATGGTCCAGGCCAGACGCCTTGGTTTGGAGCCGGTACCGGATCGCATGATATTTTTCTGGGACATCAAATATGACCCAAGAAACCATAACCAACGCTTCAAAATTATCAAGTTACATTTCTTCGCATTTTATGGAAATTAAACTGGAATTCCGCCAGTCGTGCCTGTATTATCGCCTACCATGGTCCAGGCCGGACGCCTTGGTACGGAGCCGGTACCGGATCGCATGATATTTGTTCGACTCATCAAATACTACCCAAGGAACCATAATAAACGTTTCGAAATGATCAAGTTATATTTTTTGGCATTTTATGGCAATTAAACTGGAATTCCACCAATCATGCTTGTATTATCGCCAACCATGGTCCAGGTCGGACGCCTTGGTTCGGAGCCGTATCGGATAGCATGATATTTGTCTGGGAACTCAAATATGACCCAAGGAACCGTAGCCAACGCTTCAAAATGATCAAGTTATGTTTTTTTTGCATTTTATGTCAATTAAACTGGAATTCCGCAAGTCGTGCCGGTATTATCGCCTGCCATAGTCTAGGCTGGACGCCTTGGTACATAGCTGGTACCAGATCTCATGATATTTGTCCGGGACATCAAATACGGCCCAAGGAAACATACCCAACACTTCGAAATGATCATGTTACATTTTTTGGCATTTTATGGCAATTAAACTGGAATTCCGCTAGTCGTGCATGTGTTATCGCCTGCCATAGTCCAGGCGGGACGCCTTGGTACGGAGACGGTACCAGATTGCATGATATTTTTCCGGGACATCAAATACAACCCAAGTAACCATATCCAACGCTTCGAAATAATCAAGTTATATTTTTTGACATTTTATGGCAAGTAAATTGGAATTCCGCCAGGTGTGCCTGTATTATCGCCTGCCATGGACCAGGCCGGACGTCTTGGTACGGAGGCGGTACTGGATCACATGATATTTGTTCGGGACATTAAATCTCACCCAAGGAACCATAACCAACGCTTTGAAATGATCAAGTTATGCTTTTGCCATTTTTTGGCAACTAAATTGGAATTCCGCCAGTCGTGCCTGTATTATCGCCTGCCATAGTCCAGGCCGGAGGCCTTGGTACGGAGCCGGTACCGGATCGCATGATATTTTTTTGGGACATCAAATACGACCCAAGGAACCAACCAACTCTTCGAAATTATCAAGTTACATTTTTGGCATTTTATGTCAATTAAACTGGAATTCCGCAAGTCGTGCTTGTACTATCGCCTGCCATAGTCCAGGTCGGACGCCTTGGTACAGAGCCGGTACCAGATCGCATGATATTTGTCCGGGACATCAAATACGACCCAAGGAACCATAACCAACGCTTCGAAATGATTTACTTACATTTTTTGCATTTTATGGCAATTAAACTTGAATTCCACCAGTCGTGCCTGTATTATCGCCTGCCATGGTCCAGGCCGGACGCCTTAGTACGAACCGGTACCGGATTGCATGATATTTTTCCGGGACATCAAATACGACCCAAGGAATCATAAACAATGCTTTGAAATGATCAAAATACATTATTCGCATTTTATGTCAATTAAACTGGAATTCCGCAAGTCGTGCATGTATTATTGCCTGCCATAGTCCAGGACAGACGCCTTGGTACGGAGCCGGTACCAGATCGCATGATATTTTTCCGAGACATCAAATACGACCCAAGGAACCATAACCAACGCTTCGAAATGATCAAGTTACATTTTTTGGCATTTTATGGCAATTAAACTGGAATTCTGCCAGTCGTGCCCGTATTATCGCCTGCCATGGTCCAGGCCGGACGCCTTAGTACGAACCGGTACCGGATCGCATGATATTTTTCCGGGACATCAAATACAACCCAAGGAACCATAACCAACGCTACGAAATAATCAAGTTACATTTTGTGGCATTTTATGTCAATTAAACTGGAATTCAGCAAGTCGTGCATGTATTATCGCCTACCATAGTCCAGGCCGGACGCCTTGGTACAGAGCAGGTACCGGATCGCATGATATTTTTCCGGGACATAAACTATAACCCAAGGAACCATAACCAACGCTTCGAAATGATCAAGTTACATTTTGTGGAATTTTATGTCAATTAAACTGGAATTCCGCAGGTCGTGCATGTATTATCGCCTGCCATAGTCCAGGCTGGACGCCTTGGTAAAGAGCAGGTACCGGATCACATGATATTTTTCCAGGACATGAAATACGACCCAAGGAACCATAACCAATGCTTCGAAATGATAAAGTTACAATTTGTGGCATTTTATGTCAATTAAACTGGAATTCCCCAAGTCTTCTTGTATTATCGCCTACCATAATCTAGGTCGGACGCCTTGGTACAAAGCCGGTACCAGATCGCATGATATTTTTCTGGGACATAAATACGACCCAAGGAACCATAGTCAACGCTTCGAAATGATCAAGTTAGATTTTTTGGCATTTTATGGCAATTAAACTGGAATTCCGCCAGTTGTGCCTGTATTATCGCCTGCCACGGTCCAGGCCGGACGCCTTGGTATGGAGCCGGGACCAGATCGCATGATATTTTTTCTGGATCTCAAATAGGACCCAAGGAACCATAACCAATGCTTCAAAATGATCAAGTTACATTTTTTGGCATTTTATGGCAATTAAACTGGAATTCCGCCAGTTGTGCCTGTATTATCGCCTGCCACGGTCCAGGCCGGACGCCTTGGTATGGAGCCGGGACCAGATCGCATGATATTTTTTCTGGATCTCAAATAGGACCCAAGGAACCATAACCAATGTTTTAAAATGATCAAGTTACATTTTTGGCATTTTATGTCAATTAAACTTGAATTCCACAAGTCGTGCCACTATTATCGCTTGCCATAGTCCAGGCCGGACGCCTTGGTATGGAGCCGGGACCAGATCGCATGATATTTTTTCTGGATCTCAAATAGGACCCAAGGAACCATAACCAACGCTTCGAAATGATCAATTTATATTTTTTGGCATTTTATGGCAATTAAACTGGCATTCTGCTAGAAGGGCATGTATTAACGCGTACCATGGTCCAGGCCGGACGCCTTGGTACGGAGCCGGTACCGGATCGCATGATATT
>ML360892.1:0-11909 GCA_005239505.1 Nicotiana paniculata | reverse complement strand
TTTTGGCATTTTATGGCAATTAAACTGGAATTCCGGCAGTCGTGCCTGGTTTATCGCCTGCCATGGTCCAGGCCGGACACCTTGGTACGAAGCCGGT
The DNA here is from genome assembly GCA_005239505.1 of Nicotiana paniculata. Lineage (NCBI taxonomy): Eukaryota > Viridiplantae > Streptophyta > Magnoliopsida > Solanales > Solanaceae > Nicotiana > Nicotiana paniculata. The sequence goes on along the minus strand of ML360892.1, from coordinate 11,812 downwards.
ACGGGATCTCATGATATTTGTCTGAGACATCAAATACAACCCAAGGAACCATATCCAACGCTTCGAAATGATCAAGTTACATATTTTGGCATTTTATGGCAATTAAACTGGAATTCCGGCAGTCGTGCCTGGTTTATCGCCTGCCATGGTCCAGGCCGGACGCCTTGGTACGAAGCCGGTACCGGATCGTATGATCTTTTTCTGAGACATCAAATACAACCCAAGGAACCATATCCAACGCTTCGAAATGATCAAGTTACATTTTTGGGCATTTTATGTCAATTAAACTGTTATTCCGCAAGTCGTGCCTGTATTATAGCCTACCATAGTCCAGGCCGGACGCCTTGGTAAAGAGCCAATACCGGAACGCATGATATTTTTCCGGGACATAAAATAAGACCCAAGGAACCACAACCAACGCTTCAAAATAATCATGTTACATTTTTTGGCATTTTATGGCAATTTAACTGGAATGGCGCCAGTCGTGCCTATATTATTGCCTGACATGGTCCAGGCCGGACGCCTTGGTATGGACCCGATACCGGATCACATGATATTTGTCCAAGACATCAAATACGACCCAAAGAACCATAACCCACACTTCGAAATGATCAAGTTACATTTTTTGGCATTTTATGGCAATTTAACTGGAATGGCGCCAGTCGTGCCTATATTATTGCCTGACATGGTCCAGGCCGGACGCCTTGGTATGGACCCGATACCGGATCACATGATATTTGTCCAAGACATCAAATACGACCCAAAGAACCATAACCCACACTTCGAAATGATCAAGTTACATTTTTTGGCATTTTATGTCAATTAAATAGGCATTCCGCCAGTCGTGCCGGTATTATCGCCTTCCATGGTCCAGGCCGGAGGCCTTGGTTTAGAGCCGGTACCGGATCACATAATATTTTTCCGGCACATCAAATACGACCCAAGGAACCATAACCAATGCTTCGAAATGATCAAGTTACATTTTTTGGCATTTTATGGCAGTTAAACTGGAATTTCGTCAGTCGTGGCTATATTATCGCCTGCCATGGTCCAGGCCGGACGCCATGGTACGAAGTCGGTATTGGCTAGCATGATACTTGTCCGGAGCATCAAATACGACCCAAGGAACCATAACCAATGCTTCTAAATGATCAAGTTACATTTTTTAGCATTTTATGGAAATTAAACTGGAATTCCGCAAGTCGTGCCTGTATTATCGCCTGCCATAGTCCAGGCCGGACGCCTTGGTAAGGAGCCGATATCGGATATTATGATATTTGTCCGGGACATCAAACATGACCCAAGTAACCATAACCAACGCTTCGAAATGATCAAGTTAAATTTGTTGACACTTTATTGAAATTAAACTGGAATTGCGCTAGTCGTGCTTATATTATCGCCTGCCATGGTCCAGGCTGGATGCCTTGGTACGGAAACGGTATCGGATAGCATGATATTTGTCCGGGACATCAAATAGGTTCCAAGGAATCATAACCAACGCTTCGAAATGATCAAGTTACATTTTTTGGCATTTTATGGAAATTAAACTGGAATTCCGCAAGTCGTACCTGTATTTTCGCCTGCCATGGTCCATGCCGGACGCCTTGGTATGGAACTGGTATCGGATAGCATGATATTTTTCCGAGACATCAAATACGACCAAGGAACCATAACCAACGCTTCAAAATGATCAAGTTACAGTTTTTGGCATTTTATGTCAATTAAAATGGAATTCCGCCAGTCGTGCATGTATCATCGCCTGCCATGGTCCAGGCCGGACGCCTTGGTACGGAACGGTTACCGGATAGCATGATATTTGTCTGAGACATAAAATATGACCGAATAAACCATAACCAATGCTTCGAAATGATCAAGTTACATTTTTTGGCATTTTATGGAAATTAAACTGGATTTCCGGCAATCGTGCCTGTAATATCGCCTGCCATGGTCCATGTCGGACACCTTGGTATGAAGCCGGTACCGAATCACATGGTATTTGTCTGGGACATCAAATACTACCCAAGGAACCTTAACCAACTCTTCGAAATGATCAAGTACCATTTTTTGACATTTTATGGTAATTAAACTGGTATTCCGCCAAGTCGTGCCTGTATTATCGCCTGCCATGGTCCAGGCCGAACGCCTTGGTACGTAGCCGTTACCGGATCGCATGATATTTGTCCGGAACATCAAATACGACCGAAGGAACCATAACCAACGTTTCTAAATGATCAAGTTATATTTTTTGGCATTTTATGGCAAATAAACTAGAATTTCGCCAGTCGTGCCTGTATTATTGCCTGCCATGGTCCAGGACGGACGCCTTGGTACCGAGCATGTACCGGATAGCATGGTATTTTTCTGGGACATCAAATACGACCTAAGGAACCATAACCAAAGCTTCAAAATGATCAAGTTATCTTTTTGGGTTTTTATGGCAATTAAACTGGAATTCCGCTAGTCGTGCCTGTATTATCGCTTGCCATGGTCCAGGCCGGACGCCTTGGTATGGAGCCGGTACCAGATCGCATGATATTTGTCCGGGATAGCAAATACTACCCATGGAACCATAAGCAACGCTTTGAAATGATCAAGTTACATTTTTGGCATTTTATGGCAATTAAACTGGAATTATGCTAGTCGTACCTGTATTATCGCCAGCCAGGGTCCAGGCCGGACGCCTTGGTACGGAGCCGGTACCAGATCGCAAGATATTTGTTCGGGACATCAAATATGAACCAAGTAACCATAACCAACTCTTCGAATGATCAAATTAAATTTTTTAGCATTTTATGGCAATTAAACTGGAATTCCGCTAGTCGTGCTTGTATTATCGTCTGCCATGGTCCAGGTCGGACGCCTTGGCGCAAAGCTTGTACCGGATCACATGATATTTTTCCGAGACATCAAATACGACCCAAGGAACCGTAACCAATGCTTCAAAATGATCAAGTTAAATTTTTTGGCATTTTATGGCAATTAAACTGGAATTCCGCTAGTCGTGCCTGTATTATCGCCATCCATGGTCCAGGCCGGATCCCTTGGTATGGAGCTGGTACCGGATCACATGTTATTTGTCCAAGACATCAAACACGACCAAAGGAACCATAACCAACTCTTCGAAATGATCTAGTTACATATTTTGGCATTTTATGGAAATTAAACTGGTATTCCACCAAGTTGTGCTTGTATTATCGCCTACCATGGTCCAGCCCGGACGCCTTGGTATGCATGATATTTGTTCGAGACATCAAATACGACCCAAGGAACCATAACCAACGCTTCGTAATGATCAAGTTACATTTCTTTGCATTTTATGGCAATTAAACTTGATTTCCACTAGTCGTGCCGTTATTATCGCCTGCCAAGGTCCAGGCCGGACACCTTGGTATGGAGCCGGTACCGGTTCGCATGATTTCTCCAGGACATCAAATACGACCCAAGGAACCATAACCAATGCTTCGAAATGATCATGTTACAATTTTGGTATTTTATGGCAATTGAACTGGAATTGCGCCTATCATCCCTGTATTATCGCCTAAGATGGTCCAGGCCGGACGCCTTGGTATGGAGCCGGTACCGAATTGCATGATATTTGTCCGGGACATCAAATACGACCCAAGGAACCATAACCAACAATTCGAAATGATCAAGTTACATTATTTGCCATTTTATGGCAATTAAACTGGAATTCCGCTAGTCGTGCCTATGTTATCGCTTGCCATGGTCCAGATCGGACGCCTTGGTACGGAACCGATACCGGATCGCACGATATTTATCCGGGACAGCAAATACAACCCATGGAACCATAACCAACAATTCAAAATGATCAAGTTACATTTTTTGGCATTTTATGGCAATTAAATTGGAATTCTTCCAGTCGTGCCTATATTATCGCCTGCCATGGTCAAGGAGGGATGCCTTGGTATGGAGCCGGTTCTGAATCGCATGATATTTATCTAGAAATCAAATACGACCTTAGGAATCATAACCAACGCTTCGAAATGAAACATGTTTTGGAATTTTATGGCAATTAAATTGGAATTTTGCTAGTCGTGCCTGTATTATCGCCTGCCAGGGTCCAGGCCGAACGCCTTGGTACGAAGCCGGTACCAGATTGCAAGATATTTGTCCGGGACATAACATATGACCCAAGGAACCATAACCAATGCTTCGAAATGATCAATTTATATTTTATGGAAATTAAACCGAAGTTTCGCCAGTCGTCCCTGTAGATCGCCATCCATGGTCCAGGGCGAACACCTTGGTATGGAGCCGGTACCGGATCACATGATATTTGTCCGGGACATCAAATATGACCCAAGTAACCATAACCAACTCTTTGAAATGATCAAGTTACATTTTCTGGCATTTTATGGCAATTAAACTAGAATTCTGCCAAGTCATGCCTGTATTATCGCATGCCATGGTCCAGGCCGGACGCCTTGGTACGTAGACGGTACCGAATCACATGATATAAGTCCGGGACATCAAATACGAGCCAATGAACCATAGCCAACACTTCGTAATGATCAAGTTACATTTTTTTGGAATTTTATGGCAATTAAACTGGAATTCCACCAGTCGTGCCTCTATTATCGCCAGCCATTGTCCAGACCGGACGCCTTGTTACGGAGCCGGTACCAGATAACATGATATTTCTCCAGGATATCAAATCTGACCCAAGGAACCATAACCAACGCTTCGAAATGATCAAATTACATTTTTTGGCATTTTATGGCATTAAACTGGAATTCCGCCAGTCGTGCCTGTATTATCACGTGCCATGGTCCAAGCCGGACGCCTTGGTACGGAGCCTGTACCGGATCGCATGATATTTCTCCGGGACATCAAATACAACCCAAGGAACCATAACCAACGTGTGGAAATGATCAAGTTACATTTTTTGGCATTTTATGGCAATTAAATTGGAATTCCGCCAGCCGTGCCTGAATTATCGCCGGCCATGGTCCTGGCTGGATGCCTTGGTACGGAGCTGATACCAGATCGCATGATATTTTTCCGGGACATCAAATACAACCCAAGGAACCATAACCAACGTGTGGAAATGATCAAGTTACATTTTTTGGCATTTTATGGCAAATAGACTAGAATTCCGCCAAGTCGTGCCTGCATTATCGCCTTCCATGGTCCAGGTCGGACGCCTTGGTACGTAGCCGGTATCGAATCGTATTATATTTGTCCGGGACATCAAATACAACCCAAGGATTCATAACCAATGATTCAAAATCATCAAGTTACATTTTTTGGAATTTTATGGCAATTAAACTGGAAATCCGCCAGTCGTGCCTGTATTATTGCCTGCAATAGTCAAGTTCGGACACCTTGGTACGGAGCCCGTACTAGACCACATGATATTTCTCCGAGAAATCTAATACAACCCAATGAACCATAACCAACGCTTCGAAATGATCAAGTTACATTTTTTGGCATTTTATGGTAATTTAAACTGGAATTCCGCCACTCTTGCCTGTATTATCGCCTGCCATGGTCCAAGCCGGACGCCTTGGTACGGAGCCGGTACTGGATACCATGATATTTATCAGGGACATCAAATACGACCCAAGGAACCATAACCGACGCTTTGAAATGATCAAGTTACATTTTTTTTGCATTTTATGGCAGTTAAACTGGAATTCCGCCAAGTCGTGCCTGTATTATCCCCTGCCATGGTCCAGGCCGGACGCCTTGGTACATAGCCGGTACCGGATCACATGATATTTCTCCGGGACATCAAATACGACCGAAGGAACCATAAACAACGCTTCGAAATGATCAAGTTATATTTTTTGGCATTCTATGGCAATTAAACTGGAAATCCGCCAGTCGTGCCTGTATTATCGCCTGCCATGGTCCAGACTGGACGCCTTGGTACGGAGCCTGTACCGGATAGCATGATATTTGTCCGGGACATCAAATACGACCCAAGGAACCATAAACAACGCTTCAAAATGATCAAGTTACATTTTTTGCCATTAAATGGCAATTAAACTGGAATTACGCTAGTCGTGCCTGTATTATCGCCTGACATGGTCCAGGCCGGACGCCTTGGTACGGAGCCGGTACAGGATCGCATGATATTTGTCTGGGACATTAACTACGACCCAATGAACCATAACCAGCTCTTCAAAATGATCAAGTTACATTTTTTGCCATTTAATGGCAATTAAACTGGAATTACGCTAGTCGTGCCTGTATTATCGCCTACCATGGTCCAGGATGGACGCCTTGGTACAAAAACGGTATCAGATAGCATGATATTTGTCCGGGACATCAAATAGGACCCAAGAAACCATAACCAAAGCTTTTAAATGATCAAGTTACATTTTTTGGCATTTTATGGCAATTAAACTGGAATTCCGCCAGTCGTGCCTCTATTATCGCCTTCCATGGTCCAGGCCGGACACCTTGGTATGGAGCTGTTACCGAACCGCATGGTATTTGTCCGAGACATCAAATACAACCCAAGAAACCATAACCAACTCTTTGAAATGATCAAGTTACATTTTTTGGAATTTTTTGGCAATTAAACTGGAATTCCGTCAAGCCGTGCCTGTATGATCGTCTGCCATGGTCTAGGCTGGACGCCTTGGTACGTAGCCGCTACCGAATCACATGATATTTTTCAGGGACATCAAATACTACCCAAGGAACCTTAACAATGCTTCGAAATGATCAAGTCACATTTTTTGGAATTTTATAGCAATTAAACTGGAACTCCACCAGTCGTGCCTGTATTATCGCCTGCCATAGTCCAGGCCGGACGCCTTGGTACAAAGCCTATACCGGATCGCATGATATTTCTCCGGGACATCAAATAGGACCCAAGGAACCATAACCAACGCTTCGAAATAATTAAGATATATCTTTTGGCATTTTATGGCAACTAAACTGGAATTCTGCCATTCGTGCCTGTATTATCGCCTGCCATGGTCCAGACTGGATGCCTTGGTACGGAGCCGGTACCGGATAGCATGATATTTGTCCGGGACATCAAATACGACCCAAGGAACCATAAACAACGCATCAAAATGACCAAGTTACAATTTTGGAATTTTATGGCAATTAAACTGGAATTCCGCTAGTCGTACCTGTATTATCTCTTGACATGGTCCAGGCCGGACGCCTTGGTACGGAGCCGGTACCGGGTCGTATGATATTTGTCCAGGAAATCAAATACGACCCAAGGAACCATAATCAATGCTTCAAAATGATCAAGTTAAATTTTTTGGCATTTTATGGTAATTAAACTGGAATTCCGTAAGTCGTGCATCTATTATCGCCTGCCATGTTCCAGGCGGGACGCCTTGGTCCGGAGCCGGCACCGGATCTCATGATATTTTTCTAAGACATCAAATACGACCCAAGGAACCATAACCAATGCTTCGAAATGATCAAGTTACATTTTTTGGTATTTTATGGCAGTTAAACTGGAATTCCGCCAGTCGTGCGTGTATTATCGCCTGCCATGGTCCAGGGAAGACGCCTTGGTACGGAGCCAGTACCGGGTTGTATGATATTTGTCCGGGAAATCAAATATGACCCAAGGAACTATAACCAACGCTTCGAAATGATCAAGTTACATTTTTTGGCATTTTATGGATATTAAACTGGAATTCCACCAGTCGTGCATGTATTATCGCCATCCATGGTCCAGGCCGGACGCCTTCGTATGGAGACGGTACCAGATTGCATGATATTTGTTCGGGAAATCAAATACAACCCAAGGAACCATAACCAACTCTTCGAAATGGTCAAGTTACATTTTTTGGCATTTTATGGCAATTAAACTGGAATTCCATCAGTCGTGCATGTATTAGCGCCTGCCATGGACCAGGTCGGACGCCGTGGTACGTAGCCGGTATTGAATCGCATGATATTTGTCCGGTACATCAAATATGACTCAAGGAACCATAACCAACGCTTCAAAATGATCAAGTTACATTTTTTGGCATTTTATGGCAATTAAACTGGAATTCCGCCAGTCGTGCCTGTATTATCGCCTGCCATGGTCTAGGCCAGACGCCTTGGTACGGAGCCGTTGCCGGATCGCATGATATTTTTCCGGGACATAGAATACGACCCAAGGAACCATAACCAACACTTTGAAATGACCAAGTTATATTATTTGGCAGTTTATGACAATTAAACTAGAATTCCACCAGTCGTGCATGTATTACCGCCAGCCATGGTCCAGTCCGGAAGCCTTGGTACAGAGCCGGTACCGGGTCGCATGATATTTGTACGGGACATCAAATATGACCCAAGGAATCATAACCAACGCTACGAAATGATCAAGTAACATTCTTTGGCATTTTATGGCAATTAAACTTGAATTCAGCCAGTCGTGCCTGTATTATCGCCATCCATGGTCCAGGCCGGACGCCTTGGTATGGATCCGGTACTGGATCGCATGATATTTGTTTGGGAGATCAAATACAACCCAAGAAACCATAACCAACTCTTCGAAAGGATCAAATTACATTTTTTGGCATTTTATGGCAATTAAAGTAGAATTCCGCCAAGTCATGCCTGCATTATCGCCATCCATGGTCCAGGACGGACGCCTTGGCATGTAGCCGGTATCAAATCGCATGATATTTTTCCGGGACATCAAGTACAACCCAAGGATTCATAACCAATGATTCCAAATGATCAAGTTACATTTTTTGGAATTTTATGCTAATTAAACTGGAATTCCGCCAGTTGTGCCTGTATTATTGCCTACCATAGTTCAGGTCGGACACCTTGGTACGAAGACGGTATCGGATCACATGATATTTCTCCAGGACAACAAATACGACCCAAGGAATCATAACCAACGCTTCGAAATGATCAACTTACATTTTTTGGCATTTTATGGCAATTAAACTAGAATTCTGCTAGTCGTGTCTGTATTAACGCCTGCCATGGTCCGTGCCGGACACCTTGGTACGGAGCCGGTATTGGATCGCATGATATTTCTCCAGTACATCAAATACGACCCAAGGAACCATAACAATTGCTTCAAAATGATCAAATTACATCTATTGGCATTTTATGGCAATTAAACTGGAATTCCGCCAGTCGTGCCTGTATTATCGCCTACCATGGTCCAGGCGGGACGCCTTGGTACGGAGACAGTACCGGATCTCATAATATTTGTTCGGGACATCAAATACGACCCAAGGAACCATAACCAACGCTTCAAAATGATCAAGTTACCTTTTTTGGCATTTTATGGCAACTAGACACCTTGGTACAGAGCCAGTACCGGATCGCATGATATTTGTCCGAGATATAAAATATGACCCAATGAACCATACACAACGCTTCGAAATGATCAAGTTACATTTTTTTGCATTTTATGGCAATTAAATTGGAATTCCGACAGCCGTGCATGTATTATCGCCTGACATGGTCCAGGCCGGATGCTTGGTACGGAGCCGGTACCGGGTCGCATGAAATTTGTCCGGGATATTAAAGATGACCCAAGGAACTATAAGCAACGCTTCGAAATGATCAAGTTAGATTTTTTGGCATTTTTATGGCAATTAAATTGGAATTCTGCCAGTCGTGCCTGTATTATCGCCATCCATGGTCCAGGCCGGACGCCTTGGTATGGTGCCGGTACCGGATCGCATGATATTTTTCCAGGCATCAAATACAACCGAAGGAACCATAACCAACTCTTCGAAATGATCAAGTTACATTTTTTGGCCTTTTATGGCAATTAAACTGGAATTTCGCCAAGTCGTGCTTGTATTACCGCCTGCCATGGTCCAGGCCGGACGCCGTGGTACGTAGCCGGTACTGAATCACATGATATTTTTCCGGTAAATCAAATATGACCCAAGGAACCATAACCAACACTTCGAAAGGATCAAGTTACATTTTTTGGGATTTTATGGCAATTAAACTGGAATTGTGTTAGTTATGCCTGTATTATCGCGTGCCGTGGTCCAGGTCAGATTACTTGGTACGGAGCTGTTACAAAATATTATGATATTTGTCCGAGACATCAAATATGAAATGATTAAGTTACATTTTTGGTGTTTTATGGCAATTAAACTGGAATTCCGCCAGTCGTGCCTGTACTATCGCCTGCCATGGTCCAGGCCGGACGCCTTGGTACGGAGTTGTTACTAGATCACATGATATTTTTCCGGGACATCAAATACGATTCAAGGAACCATAACCAACGGTTCGAAATGATCAAGTTACTTTTTTTGGCATTTTTAGGCAATTACACTGGAATTCCGCTAGTCGTGCCTGTATTATCGCGTGCCATGGTCCAGGCCGAACGCCTTGGTACAGAGCCGTTACCGGATCACATGATATTTTTCCGGGACATCAAATACGACCCAAGGAACCATAACCAACACTTCAAAATGATCAAGTTATATTTTTTGGCATTTTATGGCAATTAAACTGGAATTCCGACAGTCGTGCCTGTATTATCGCCTGCCGTGGTTTAGGTCGTAGGCCTTGGTAAGGAGCCGGTACCGGGTCACATGATATTTGTCCGGGATATGAAATATGACCCAAGGAACCATAACCAATGCTTCGAAATGATCAACTTACGTTTTTTGGCATTTTATGGCAATTAAACTGGAATTCGCCAGTCGTGCCTGCATTATCGCCTACCATGGTCCAAGCCGGACGCCTTGGTACACGGACGGTACCGGATATCATGATATTTGTACGGGACATCAAACACGACCCAAGGAACCATAACCAACACTTCGAAATGATCAAGTTACATTTTTTGGCATTTTATGGCAATTAAACTGGAATTCCGACAGTCGTGCCTGTATTATCGCCTGCCGTGGTTTAGGCCGTACGCCTTGGTAAGGAGCCGGTACTGGGTCGCATGATATTTTTCCGGGATATGAAATATGACCCAAGGAACCATAACCAATGCTTCGAAATGATCAAGTTATATTTTTTGGCATTTTATGGCAATTAAACTGGAATTCGCCAGTCGTGCCTGTATTATTGCCTGCCATGATCCAGGCCGAACGCCTTGGTACGGAGCCGGTACTGGATCGCATGATATTTGTCCGGGACATAAAATACGACCCAAGGAACCATAACCAATGCTTCGAAATGATCAAGTTATATTATTTGTTATTTTATGGAAATTAAACTGGAATTCCGCCAGTCGTGCATGTATTACCGCCTGCCATGGTCCAGTCCGGATGCCTTGGTACGGAGCCGGAACCGGATCAGATGATATTTGTCCGATACATCAAATATGACCCAAGGAACCATAACCAACGCTAGGAAATGATCAAGTTACATTTTTTGGCAATTAAACTGGAATTCCGCCAGTCGTGCATGTATTACCGCCTGCCATGGTCCAGTCCGGATGCCTTGGTATGGATCCGGTACCGGATCGCATGAAATTTGTCCTGAACATCAAATACAACCCAAGAAACCATAACTAACTCTTATAAAGGATCAAGTTACATTTTTTGGCATTTTATGGCAATTAAAGTAGAATTCCGACAAGTCGTGCCTTCATTATCGCCTTCTATGGTCCAGGCCGGACGCCTTGGTACGTAACCGGTACCGAATCGCATGATATTTGTCCGGGACATCAAATACAACCCAAGAAACCATAACTAACTCTTATAAAGGATCAAGTACATTTTTTGGCATTTTATGGCAATTAAACTGGAATTCCGCCAGTCGTGCCTGTATTATTGCCTACCATAGTTCAGGTCGGACGCCTTGGTAGGGAGACGGTACCGGATCACATGATATTTCTCCAGGACAACAAATACGACCCAAGGAATCATAACCAACG
>ML360891.1:0-25451 GCA_005239505.1 Nicotiana paniculata | reverse complement strand
TGTGTGTGTGTGTGTGTGTGTGTGTGTGTGTGTGTGTGTGTGTGTGTGTGTGTGTGTGTGTGTGTGTGTATGGGATATGGGAAGGTTATGGTGTTATATACACATCACCACTTGATCAGCTGGTATATGTTGATGATTTTGCTCACAATGGCTAAGATGATATGATGGGATGCCCTTAGAGGCTTGATGATGTTATGAAACATGTACCTATGCACGACATGACATTCATACGCATATGCATGACACTATAATTATTTCATGATTTACAGAATTATCCAGACTTACAGGTTGAGTCATGTACTCTATATTTCTTCCATGTCTGTTATGTACTTATTTATGTGCCTTACATACTCGGTACATTATTCGTATTGACATCCCTTTTGCTTGGGACGCTGCATTTCATGCCCGCAGGTTCCGATAGACAGGTCGAGAGTCCTCCAAGTAGGTGATAGTTCAACATAAGATGTTGGTGCACTCCATTTGCTCCGGAGTTGCCTGTTTGGTCAGTACGATTTAGATATGTATTATTTGGATGGCGGGTCTATGTCCCGACCTTTATGCAATTATGTATCCTTAGAGGCTTGTAGACATATGTCATGTACGTAAAAGATTGTATTGCCTTGTCGGCCTATGTTCAGTGTACGAGTGGTTATTTTGATCTTAGAGGCCCATATGTTTTATGTATAAGTTGGTACTACATCTAGTATTCTACCTATTTCACGGCAGCCTCTTCGGCTCAGTTATCTATGATAATATGATACGAAAAGATACGTTATGGTGGTACTCGGTTGATTAAGGTATCGGGTGCTTGTCGCGGCCCATCGATTTGGGTCGTTACAAAAGTGGTATCAGAGCAGTTCTGTCCTAGGGAGTCTACAAGCTGTGTCTAGTAGTCTTGTTTATAGGTGTGTCGTGCACCACACTTATAAGAAGGAGGCTACAGGGCATTTAGGACTGTCGTTCTTTCTTCTTACTCTAGATCGTGTGGTAGGGGTCAGTTGTAAGAACTCAATTTCCTAAACTCTATCTTATTCATAATAAGATGATGCCTATGTCCAGAAAGACGGTTGGTAAGAGATATAGTGCTGGAAGAATTGAGTCAAAGGGACTCGATTTTTGCATCATGCTTATGATGGATAAATATGAGGTATTTAGCAGAACATGTGTGTACTAAGACGTGTAAGCTTCTTGATAAGGAGTCTTAAGGTAAGAATATCTATCCATCCATATGGTGAAAAGTAATGAGAGATTCAGAAGATAAATACAATTTTCAACAAGCAAAAGAAGCAAGATGAAGAAGGGTACGAGGCGCCAAGTTAATGAAGGTTAATAGTGTTTATAATTCAGCCAGAGGACTATAAAATTTTCCAATTATATTCAACAGTAACAGAGGTATGTACAATTGGCCGCACCCATTTCAGTTATGCCCTATGGGGGCTAACAGGTGTAGTTTAAGAAAAGGACGGAACATCAGGATCTGGCTAGGGTTAGAGTAACCCAAAATGGTGAATGGATTGTTTGTGTTAGTTGACATTTCTGAAGGATATTAAAAATGTGCTTATAGATCTTCTTGTGAGAAACCCAGATGATGAACTCTAGAATATTACAATTATATGTGAATACTAGCATGAAAAAATAATAATTCAGAAGATAGGCACTAAAAGCCTGGAAGGGATAAATATTACCTTAGTGTGACTCTCGTCCCAAGTAGAGCGAGGACGTTGAGCAACCCAAAGAGCCGATGGATGAAGCAAGGGGAGCAAAAAGCAAAAGAATATCTTGTTGGAGTTTTCAGAATAAGGTGATAGACATAAATATTAGCAGGAAATAAGAAGAGAGACAATGAAGCATTAAGAGTAAGATGTGATACATAGATGACAACGGTAGGCCAAAAAGATGATAGTATTACAGAGTCTTTAGTCAAGTGAAGGAAAAGACGAGAGGTGGCAGGCCTTGAGACAACAAAAGAGTATAGTCCATAAAGTCATATCCTCACTTCAAGAAATAAGTTTGTGACTATAATGCAACTATCGAAAGGAAAATTTAGACCCCAGAATAATAGAAATCAGTATGGGCTGGTGAACAAGATAAACTAAACATGAATTAGAGATTAAGTGATTTGATAATGGTCGATCATAAGAATTTCATATTGCATTCCGGGAATAACAGAATGGAAAACAGAAGAATATTCATGAGGAATTCAGAGAAAGGTCATTCAGGAAGACGCTTCCCTAAAGCAAGCAATGTGAGCAAAGTTAAGCTTAAGGAACTGTGTGTGCCAGGTACACTAAGTATCACCCTCGTGAGTAAGGAATTATTTAATCCTAAGTACAGAAGGATTACCGCATGGAAAGTAAGGATCATCGATGATGTGAAAAGATGAAAAAGATAAAGATGTAAAACATCTATAGGTAAATCGTCATAGCTATAGATCTTAGTACTCCCCTAAAGGGGGGAATATGGAGTGATGTGGCATTAAATCAGAATTAAGTGATTCTCGTAATTATGGAATGGTAAAGGAAGAATGCGATAAAAATGAGATTGCACTTATCCAAATCCTACAGATATGCTACAATTACAGAATATTATGCAAACACGATGTCAAGGAAAGGTAGTAAGGGTTCCTGCCTGGGATGTTATTGATAAATAAGGAGCTAGTGCGAAAGGTATGTTAAGACAAAGGAAATAAACCAAGAAAGATTACGCGGAAGATTGATATGATAATGGGCCAACGAGTAGTTGGTAGTTGATTCGGGAAGATCCTAGTTATGGCTAAACAGGAGGTTACCGATGAATCAACAGATCATGCAGGATAAACATGGTAAAACCCAATATAGTAAATTCAGCCTCGCATTAATGTCATTGTAATACTTGAGAAATATTTAGATAGGAGTTGGGGTAGTTAAAGGTATCGTATGAATGTTATGGAAATAAAAGAGAGTGCCACTGGGAAGACAGTCAAAATATCAGTTCAGAAGTAACCCTACAAGCACAAGGGCGTGGAGGTAAGAACTACGGATAACTATAGGTGAGTACAAACATCAAGAATTCCATCGGGTATGCGATGTAATAAGCTCGCGACTTTACAAGAGTTAGAAGGTCTTCCCTAAGTGCTACAACAAAAGACTAACTGAGGAAATAAGGAAGAAGGCTTCAACCTAAACATGGTAACTCGAAGGAGAAAAAAATGGTGATGTAAAAATAGTCTCACTACAACATTGTATGCACGCTATAAAAAAAAGTGGCTCCTACCGTGGCTAACGAATGAGAAGTAAAGTCAAAAGTAATATTCGATATAATATGAGTTGCACGAAAATTCAGGCATGCATGGGAACTAAGATAAGCTAAGTATGCACGCAACAAGGAGGCAGAAGACCAGGAAAAGTAATAGCTTACGTTTAAAGAAAGTTGAGAAGGAACTAAAGGAACTATTCGATCAATGATCCAGAGTTGGTTACGTTATGAATACACTTGCGATTTTGGAGTATAAATATATGTTGACAATCATACAGCCGTAGAAGACTCCAATAGAAGTTAAAAGGAAGAATTGAGTCCAGGTTATAGACAAAGAATTGAATTGTTAAGAGATTACATCCTGGATATTCTATAGCGTCCATGAAGGACTAAAGTAATAGCTAATACCATGAGCCGTAGATTGGAAGATAACTTAAGCCTACACGAAGGTTGATCAAAGGAAAGAGGAAACTAAAGAGTTGCATCAATTAAGCAAACCAGGAGTCTGATTATTGGACTAATAAAATTATAGAAATAGTGATCGAGAACATTGCAGAGCCAGCCTTAATATCAGAGGTTCAAGAGAGATAGTACAACAACCATAGTCTATAACAGCTCTATGATAAAGCTAGTTAGAAAGGTAACAGCTTTATAAGAGTCAGTATGAAGCTCCCACCAGATTGTAGTATTATAATCAAGCTCCAAGTTGTGGATGTGAATCATACCTTTGTGGAAGGGAGGTTATGAAATATATGCAAGATGTGATGCGAGATTTTAAAGTAAGTAAGGCAAAGGTGAACAACGTACAAGATACTCAAAAGCAGAAGGTTGAGAATAGTACATACTTCGGATAGAAGGCTAGAAGCGCGGGTATTCAATATCCAGGAATGATAGTGGCGTCCTCAGTGGCATATCTTCCAGCCTATGGTTTCTAGGTACCGAGAGATCTAGCCAAAAGAGTAAAGAAGAGTTAGACACAACGTGATATCTCTCTTGATGTTCCAGAATGACATAAGGAAATCTATGATGCAAGGAAGTTGAAAGGTTGCGAGTAATATAAATAGATATGTGTAGGTCGCAAGTTATTGTATGGTAAAGCGACAAGGTTCTAGAAGATAGGAGTAAGAATGAGAAAGGGGGAGTGAGAAGGTGACGAGAATGGATAAGTCCTCAATATTAAGCCCATGAAAACAAGAAGAGCCAATGGTTTCTCTAAGTTATACAAAGCTCAGTATAACATGAATTAAATCGAACGAGTCTAAGATTAATGACATTTAGAAGAGATGAAATGTTGCCCTGATAGTACAATGAGGGTGTAATTGTGATAAAATAAAGGATGATGTCTGGGCCTTCGATTGAGTAATGATTTGAAGAGGATTTCATGAATTGTACGTGATTAAAATACCCATATAAGTGAATTGCATTCAGATGCTATAAGGTAAGATTATTGAAGTACAATATCAGCTAAGTGGATCAGGAAAATCACCTCAAATATTCCTCGATGAAACGTAAGCCCTAGTGGCAAGGTATTACGTAAGAAGTTTCATGTTATCAGTGGTATATTGTACATCAATATTGATGTGAATCAATAATATATTGACAAAAGTCACAAAGTATGAGGTGAGATTAGGCCGTCACTCTTAAAATGAACAATAATGATGAAACATTGAAGGGCTTAGATTTATACATATGGGATAACTAACGAAAGTAACTTGGAGTTCGGTAGCAGACCTCAGTAACAGTAAATCAAAGTAAGAGTTATGGTATAGTATGACCTACCTAGATGTAGTAAAGTCATATGAATGGATAACCGAGTCTATGAAGTAAGATATAGCAATATCCGTATCAAGCAAAAAACTTCAGTAAACCTATAGATGTCCAAAGGGACATCTTGTCAAGTTCTGTATATATTCCCAAAGTGAAGCCTAGAGATTGGCTAAAAGCTGAAGGGAAGAGTCACATAGGCGCACATACAAGGAAAAAGTCGTATAAGCTGCATGATAGAAGGTAGCAACAGTTACGAGATTAGAAGGATTCTAACTACAAGTTGTGGTGTGAGAAAGAGGCTTAAAGGGAGGAATGACCCAAGCCTTTGGATTTATTCAAAGAACAGTTGCCTAAATGGCAAGGAGAATATTAAAGTATTCGCAAAAGCTATGGGTTATGAGAATGATAAGTGCATCAGTCAACATTCGAGGACGAATGTTCCAAAGGGGGGAATGATGTTATGCCCCGTAGTATTATATTACGATGATGTTACGCCTCGCATTATTATATTACGATGATGTTACATTCCGCAGTATTAAATTACGATGATGATACACCATGTAGTATTGTACGTTGGATTTGTCGTAAGATAATTGACATTAGTTCAAGGACAAGATTATTTGAAAATTATAAGTATTATACTATTTCAAATAAGCGATGAGTAAATTTGTGAAGGTGAGGGGGTAACCAAATTAAAAAAAATAAATTTCATCGAAGTTTGACATTTTGGGATAAAATACGGCCCGAGCTAAAATAATCAGTATTTATAGACTAGCACCATACAAGGTACGACATGTCCATGATAGTAAGGTGTATAAAGAGTACTAAAAGCGAGTAGATTTTTATGTAATTTGAGATAATTCTTAATTATGTGGATAATTGGTTAATTATTAGATTAGTGGGGGATTAATAAATTGATTAAGGAATTAAGTAGATGACTTTTTGATAAGTCTTGTAACCAATTATGTGGCAGCACCCCATCCCATTTAAGTGACTCATACACCTATATTGAAAGGTATCCAACCAAGGTGTTATACACAAGACCCTTACGTGTAAAGTCATACTTAGAATTTTGGCATTTTGGATTCATTGGCCTTAAGATATGCAAGTAAGTGATCTATTAGTGTTCTTCTTATTACAAAGGTTGCAAACAGATGTGGGAATGTAGGAAGGGAATTCATAACATCATCAATAAATCCTACAAGGATTCTAACGGCAGCAACATCAATCCAACGGAATTTCCACAAGATTTCTTGAAATAAAAATTCCAACGAGGTTTCTTATCATCATAAGCAACGTGAAATTTTGCGATTCGAAAGGAGTATGATGCAACCTTTTTCAAGAATATCATACTGATTTTTTCCTACTCCAGGTATGTTAAGGATATCCCTCCTTTATTTTTGGCATGATCTATACGACACGAATGAAACGAGCAAATGCACAAATTTCATAAATGGCTCTATTCATAGAAATACTAGAGATGCTTATGTTATTGATTCCCCATGTGTCATACTATTTTATCATATGTTCATGGTTCTCAAAAATATGTAAGTTGGTAAATTTTATTTCATGATATTAATCGGAGGCATAATGGCGTTATGATGTACTGAGAGATTTTATTAACGTATTTCATATGCATTTCATACATTTATACATGCACATTGACTCATGACCAGATGGCGTTATATGCGCGTATATATATATATGGGAAAGGTTATGGCGTTATATACGCACCACCACCTGATCAGCTGGTATACATTGATGATTTTGACCACAATGGCTAAGATGATATAATGGGATGCCCTTAGAGGATTGATGATGTTATGAAACATGTACCTATGCACGACATGACATTCATACGCATATGCATGACACTATAATTATTTCATGATTTACAGAATTATCCAGACTTACAGGTTGAGTCATGTACTCTATATTTCTTCCATGTCTGTTATGTACTTATTTATGTGTCTTACATACTCGGTACATTATTCGTATTGACGTCCCTTTAGCTTGGAGATGTTGCGTTTCATGCCCGCTGGTTCCGATAGACAGGTCGAGAGTCCTCCAAGTAGGTGATAGTTCCACAGAAGATGTTGGTGCACTCCATTTCTCCGGAGTTTCTTGTTTAGTCAGTTTGATTAAGATATGTATTGTTTGGTATGGCAGGGGTCTGTCCCGACCTTTATGCAATTATGTATCCTTAGAGGCTTATAGACATATGTCATGTACGTAAAATATTGTATTGCCTTGTCGGCCTATGTTCAGTATACGAGTGGTTATTTTGGTCTTAGAGGCCCATATGTTTTATGTATAAGTTGGTACTACATTTAGTATTCTATCTATTTTACGGCAGTCTCTCTAACTCAGTTATCTATGATAGTATGATACGAAAAGATATGTTATGTTGGTACTCGGTTGATTAAGGTATCGGGTGCCCGTCGCGGCCCATCGGTTTGGGTCGACAATGGTGTTTCAAGGTTCCAATCCCGCAGCATGGTTAAGAATTTGGATTTTTGTAGCAGACTGTGATAGGAGGCTCGGAGCATTCCATGTTATCATCGGCTTGCGATGAAACATTGGAGGGTATGAGATGACCCGCGAGATTTGAGACAGCGTGGTCTCGTGATATAAAGTCACTCGAGAGGAGAGTGGACTTGGGTTCACAATTTTTTTAGATGAGGCTATTGTTACTTCTAAGTCAAGTAACGGATAAATTGGAAGAAAATAGATTGGTTAACCATGGTTGAAATGGCACATGTACAACAGTGATCAGTTTCTTCAGCATGATTAAGTTATGCATGTGATTTGTGACGGTATGTGCGAGGCTTGTCGGTCGCCATGATAGATTTTATTTGGAAGTATTCAAGCATTATGGCCTGTCATAGGGGGGTACCGGAAGGATTATGGTGGTATAGGCTACTACTTAAGGATTTGCATGTATTGTGATTATGGGAATTCACTCATGTGTTGTGGTGGTTCTATTGAAGTGAGGTCAGTAAAATGTTTCTGTATGATAAAGTGTTCACCCTATTAGTGGTTCAGGAGTTATGATGGAATTCTTGCGCTATCTCGTATTGGCATGTTAGGTGCGGTAAACAGTATGTAACTGGAAGTAAGGATCGAGGTTGCGATTGGGTGTTTACAAGGATGTCTTGAGTTCGGATGAGCGAGAAAAATAGATTTGAATGTTTAGAGTAAGCTGGTGTTGTCTTCAGCGTCACCTGAGATCGGTGTTTGGTGAAAGAGGCCTTGCATCCTAGTTATGGGTTCTTGATTTGCTTTACAACGTTAGTGTGGCCAGTGGTGGATGTGCAGACTTGCTACCTTGTGTGGAAGGTCGTGGGAGCGGGACCACGGGATGATCGTATGAGTGTGACATGTAGTCACTTAATGGATTGAAGATTTGGACCGAGTATAAAGAAGTGTAATATTGCTTATTTGAGAATTTATGCCTGGAAGGAGTTCGGTTCATTTGGTTGTGGATTGTGGGGTGTTTATCCCGGCTATGATGGTTGTTCTTGCGTATTATGAGAGAAAGTGGGTTAATATGGACCCAGGTAAAGCTATTAGCCTAGTTCGGTGCGAGCAAGGTAGACTCAATGTTTGTGGATGGATTTAAATATGATTATGGGCTCTGTATGAGTCAGGCGTGTTCATTTCGGTATAGCGCTTTTCATGGAAAGGTATTAGAACAACAGATGTTGTTCCGTCTTCGTTCATCTCTTGTAATATTTTGTTGTGCCGTGCGAGTTGGGAAACATCTTGATATTTTCCTATGTGTTGAGTTCCCGCGTAGTGATGATGTTATGTGAGCAGGATAGCTCTTGAGATTCAGATTATGTATCGCACCTCAGTTGTGCTTGAGTTTTGTAGTGTATGACTCTATCAGTCTCCCCAGGATGGTATTATGCACTTAGCGTGCTTGTGACCGATGTTCGATATTTTGTGGTAATGAGCGATTTAGCTCGGTAAGTATCTCCTTATGTGGGTTTTATGTGTGGATCGGGTGGCACACCGCCACGGGCATGTTAGTTGGATCGGGTTGTACGCCGCAACAATGTGATATTGAGTACGATCCCTTATATCTATTTTCTGGTGTTTTTATTTCCCATTTTCTGAGGGAGGTTTGTAGCATCTTTCCGATTGTCTAATTAACTGCGTGAGTTGATTAGTCCCTTTCATAGTTCGTTTTCCTTATGTATCACGTTCGAGTTGTGGCCTATTGGCACGTTGTGGCATCATATGAGACTTTTGGTCATGTCTGGGGTGACTTGTTGCCTAAGCGGCTCATACTGGGTGAGACATGATTATTGGATCACCGATAAGATTATGTGAAGTACATTAAAGGACAAGTACCATTATTTGGTTCATAATGAGATGATGATTCTAGTCAAGGGGAGAGATTCAATGATTTGTTAACTCTGCAATTGGTTATGAATTTCTACACATCTCCTCCGTTGTGGTGGTATCGTAAGCGTTATAACAGGACTTACATATATGTTTCCTGAGGTACATCGGGAGCATCAGATTCGTGAAATTTTGGCTATTAAGGTTCAGGGAATGTCATTGGGGTTAGATGATGAATTATGTGGTGCATGGTGCTAATTCAGAAAACGTATGCAGTCATGTTCTGGTATATCGTGTGGTAGTTGATATGGTGTTCATATATTGGAAACAGGCCTGGCAAAGGATTTCGGATGTTGAAGACCTGGTTCTAACGCCCATTTGCCTAAACAAAAGAGGATATATTCAGAATTGTTTGAGCAAGTGTACTCAACTGGGTTGTGGTAGCACGGGAAGGTGCACGAGGTGTTAAACAGTGATTTCAGATAACCCCAGAGTAGTTCTTAGCACGTTCGAGGACGAACGTACGTTTAAGTGGGAGAGAATGTAACGACCCGACGGTCATTTTGAGCTCTAGCGCGTCGTTCAGCTGTTTGAGGCCATGAGCAGCTTCATTTCAGGTGTTATGACTTGTAAGTGTGGTCGGAATGGAATTTCGGGAAGTTTAGAGTCAATTTGGAAAGAAAATTCTCATTTCAGAAGCCTTAAGTTGGAAGAATCGACTAAGATTGGATTTTTGAGTAAATGACCTCGAAATTAGGATTTGAAGGTTCCAGCAGGTTTGTATGATGATTTCGGACTTGGACGTATGTTCGGATCAGGTTTTGGATGAACCTGGAGCGTTTCGGCGCATATTGTAGAAGTCAGCATTTTAGAAGAAATTTCATAAGTCTGGGTTGAAGTGCACTTCAGTGATATTGATGTCCGTTTGGGATTCCGAGTCTGAGAATAGCTCCGTATGGTGATTCTGAAGTTGGGAGCACGATCAGAAGTGAATCCGGAAATCCGTAGGTTATTTTGAAGTCATTTGGCTAAAGATAGAATTTTGAAGGTTTTTGAGAAAATCCGACCGGAAGTGAAAATTTTGATATCGGGGTCGGAATGCGATTTCGAAAGTTGGAGCAGGTCCATAATGTTGAATGTGACTTCTGTGAAAAATTTGGGGTCAATCGGACATGATTTGATAGGTTTCGGCATCGAATGTAGGAGTTGAAAATTTCAAAGTTCACAAAGATTGAATTGTGATGCAATCCATTGTTTCAATGTTACTTGATGTGATTTGAGGCCTCGATCAGGTCCGCATTATGTTTTGGAACAGGTTGGTGTAATTGGACGGGTTCCCGGGGGCTTCGGGTGGATTCCGGGTGGTTAACGGATCAAATTTGGAGTTGAGATAAAGTTGAGGCTGCTGTCATCTGGTGTGACCGCACCTGCGAGGTTTTGGCCGCAGGTGCGGCTAGGGTGTCGCAAAAGCGGAAAAGGGTGGCTTGGCTACAGGCCGTAGGTGCGAGGCTGTTTCTGCACCTGTGAAGGCGCAGATGCGGACGAGGGAGCACAGGTGCGGAGCCGGCTGGGGAAGGAGGAAGCCGCATGTGCGAGAGTTTGGGCGCACCCGCGGGCTCGTAGGTGTGGGTGTAGTCACCGCAGGTGCAAACGGATTGGAGGCAGTGAAGTGTTTTAATAAATGGATTTTGGCCATTTCTTCTCAGTTTTCTCTTGTTTGGGCGATTCTTGGAGAGCTTCAAGTGAGGATTTTCATCATCTATGTCAAGGTAAGTTGTTCCTACTCGTCCCAAGTTAAATACAAGGTTATTACATGGATTTGAACATGAAAATTTATGAAAAAGTTGGGAATTTTGAAGAAAAACCTAGAATTTGCATTCTTGGATTTTGACCACGAATTGAGCATGAAAATTAGAGTAAATTATATATTTGAGTTAGTAAGGCTATGGGTAGAGTTTATCTTTGAGAAATTTCGGAATTCGGGCACGTGAGCCCGAGGGAAATTTGGTCAACTTTCAAGTGGAGTTGGGAATTTATATAATTTGAATTGTTACAAGTATTAGAGTATATTTTCATTGGTTTGCCCTTTATTTGGCTAGTTTGGAGAGTTGTGCATTGATTCGAGTCGTCGGGAGGGCTTGGAGGCTGATTATGAATCTTCGGAGCAAGGTAAGTCTCCTTTCTAACCTTGTGAGGGGGAATTGTCCCCATAGGTGAACTAATCGAATATGTGCTACTATTTGTGGGGGCTACGTATGCACGAGGTGACGGGAGTCCGTGCGTAGCTACTATCATGCTTGTGTCTGGGTAGTCTAGGACTCACTAGCATGCTTTACTTGTTGTACTTGTAATTTTGCTAATAAAATTAGACCGTTAAAATTATTGAATTAGTAACTGAATACCCAAGAAGGTTAAAGTTTATTTTCTTAGTCATCTAGAAAGGGAATTGATTTTCCTTGGATAATTGGTTTCCTGATAAAGCATGCTTTACTTGCCATACTTGTAGCCTTAGTGATAAATTTATAATATTTAAAACCTTATCAAACTTGGCAAATGAATTTTAAGAAAAGATTTAAATACTATCTTCGAGTCCATCAAAAAAGAGAATTTTATCACTTCCTTAAGTAACTGTTTCCCTGATAAAAATGTGAACTTAATGTGTGAATATGTGTATCTATAAGTACCTGAGTCGCATGTATGATTCACGAGCAGGGTAACTCTATTATTATATATGATTGCGTCGCATGATCGATTCGCGAGCGGGATAATAGATGCATCTATGGTTTGAGCCGTTCGACCCTTCGACAGTGCACCGTTTATTATTGTTGGTTCGCGCCGTTTGACCCTCGGCATTGCTTGCGCGTGATATTTACTGCGTACTTGCTGTGATTTTTACTTGATTACCGGCCTGGAAACTTTAAATAGTCAACTGAAATGACGAGGATTTAAGAATATTAAATGTGAAAGAAGTTGCTATTTCCTGTCACTACTTGTTAAATTGCCCATGATATTCATGCTGAGTGTCACCCTTGATTTCATTAAATTGACCTCTAGCAAGTGTCAAATTCGACATCTCGTCACTACCTCTTCGAGGTTAGGCGGAATACTTACTGAGTACACGTTATTTTCGTACTCATGTTACACGTGATGTGCATCTTTATTGCACAGGTACATTCATAGTTAGTGGCCCTGCTTGACGCAGTGATGCGACTGACTTGGAGACTTAGACGAGCTGCACCATCCGAAGACGGCCCGCAGCCGACAGAGTCTCTCTCCGGTGTATTGTACTTTATTTTAAATTTCTTGTCAAGTTTGTACTCCGAGCAAGTATTGTAGTATATGTAAAATTCTTAGAAATTTGCTCATGCACTTGTGACACCGGGTTTTGGGATGAGTTTGAGATGTATTTAAATGGATTGTTAAACTATCGTTACTTACTTAACGGATTTTATTCACTTATTATGTAATGAAATAAAGGTAATAGAGATTTCAAACGCTAAAATAGGAATTTAATTTAAATTATTAAGTGTTGGCTTGCTTGACAGTGGGGTTCGGCGCCATCACGACCTTAATGGATTTTGGGTCGTGCCATTTATTCTGAATAAACTTATTTCAAACTTATTCTTGATCAAAAAAGAAAAATAAATTTTGATATAACAATATTAGAGCAAGTTCTAAAATATAAATATAATTGTGGTACTAAATAAATTTTTAATATATTTTTTGATAAACAAAGAAGGAAAATAAATTTTTAATATACACAAAGAAAGAAAATAAACTTTTGATATCTATTTTGGTATACACATATTCGATATTTTATATACTGCGATATACAAACAAATAATTATTTTTATTGTGATATACATTACAATAGAGACAACAATATAATTTATATTTATATTTTTATATTTTAGATATACAAATAAGAAAAATAAATTTTAATATATATTTTAATATACACAAAGAAGAAAAATAAAATTGTGATATATATTTATTAGCTACCTGGTGCCAATCTCTATAATTAGGACTATTTTCTGCTAATTATATGGCTACATTGTCGCACCATACCAAAATATTGTTTATAAGCCCGACTGAATTTAGCCCTCTAATCTTTGAGGCTTGACCGAGGCTGGCATGTGAGCTAAAAATTTAATTAAATTTGAATTAAAATAAATTCTTTTAAGTAAATGACTAAATTATCCTCATTTCTCAACTATAGATCCAAAGTTAATTGCATATATAATTCGATCTATAATATATTACTCTAGTACCATAAATTATAAATTAACCATATATGACCACATTTCTAAGATCAAGCAAAAGTTATTGTTGACTTAGGCCAGTGATATGAGTAATATTTTGAACACTAATACATGATAATTGTTTCATGAAAATGGTTGATATTAGAAACCAGAAGTTATTCACATGATTAGGGGACTATGTCAGTGAGAAATCCTTAAAGTTCTGAATCAATCACAAAGCTTGTGAAAAACGATACTTTTCAAAATTATAATTGAAAATAGGAGTAGCAGAATATGTTTGAAAGTTGGGACGTCTTGTGTTAATTATCCATTAGCTTGTAGCCTTTTCTATATCCCCAAGGCCTGTTAAACAGAATTTAATGCGTTGTTATCTCTAAATTTAATATAAAAAACTATATTTTTCATTTATAAATTTGAGAGTGGTCTACTCCGAATAACCAATTAAGTTTATCAATTGCAAATGCTATTGGTCTAGTCTACCAAAATTCCAATAAAATTCATTAATTCATTACGTGCAATATCGCTTGAAAAATCAAAGCACATAAGTTGGAATTCGCTATAATACTTGTCGAGGTGTTAAAGGATCTTTAAAATCGATTAAATGATCGAATCGAATCATACTGAAATGGCTATGACTTATGAGGTTTCTTTTAATAAAATTATTAATTTCTATATAAATTTATAACTATACTAAATAATTATGGTGGGTTTTAAAATTTTAAAATAAACCAAAAAATAAAAACTTAATCGAACGAAGAAAAACCGAGATGATTAAGACATTTTCAAAATGTCTAATTTTGATAATATAAAATAGAGCAACCCAAAAATAGGTATATATATATATATATATATATGTTCCGCTATTCTAGTATGTGTTCCGCTACTTTTGATGAAATTTATTAAGGTCTCGTTATGTTAGAATAAAAGTATCATCGTTTTATAAACTTAAAAATATATTTGTTCAACTATAACTGCAACCAAGCGACCGCATATGCCACGACCCAAAATGTGCCTAGTCTAGGTAAGCCAACATAAAATAAGGTAAAGCAAATGATAAATAATTAATAACAGAAAATTAAATCACTGAGTTCTACACAACCTCCCAAGGACTGATAGTACAAGTCATGAGCCACTATGATTTAAAATTACAAAACCAAAATAAAGAAATATATATTTGAATACATAAACAGAGTTTAAGTTCTAAACTTCCATGAACAAGGGTTAACCTGAATCTGGAACACTGGGATATCTTCAGTGCAATGGTTCGTCTTCCACAGCTACGCGACTCCAAGATCTGTACATAAGGTGCAGAAGTATAGCATGAGTTCAACCGACCCCATGTACTCAATAAGTATCTTAACTAACTTCGATGAAGTAGTAGCGAGATTTTAAGTTAAAAGATGCCTACTTATATTTGTACATGTGCATGCAGATGATAAGCAAAAAGAACAAATACGAAAAAGATACACACATAATCACGTAATGAATGGAACAAGAATACAAATCGCAGAGGGCCCCTAGAATATCAACACATCTTGGTCTCACAATACGATACACTTACATGAATCAAAAGATATGAATAACCATAATACATGTTCTTCTTCGTTGCGGCGCGAACCCAATCCCCCATTTATACATATTAATCTCATAATCAATACTGTTGTGGCATGCAACCCAATATATATATATATATATATATATATATATATATATATATATATATATATATATATATATATATATATATATATATATATATATATATATATATATATATATATATATATATATATATATATATATTAATTATGTTGCAGCGTGCAACTGGATATCAACAATACCATATGAAATCACAACAACAACCAAACGCGGGAAAAGTTCACAACGTAATACGAAGAAAACGAACATGCAATATCCGACTACGTAATACGACTCAACCGAGCATAATGGACAGTCCAATATCAAAAACTAGTCCACCATATATAATGACAAGGGTTTCACAAG
Source organism: Nicotiana paniculata (assembly GCA_005239505.1). Lineage (NCBI taxonomy): Eukaryota > Viridiplantae > Streptophyta > Magnoliopsida > Solanales > Solanaceae > Nicotiana > Nicotiana paniculata. The sequence continues at coordinate 9,834 of ML360891.1, read as the reverse complement.
GTATATCACATAACTAATCTAAAAACCACCCCAATCCGGTTAAGCAAAGGAGAGTAATACGTGAAACGAGCAATAATGTTTATCAAGTAAGAACATGAATCAACTGAAGGCATTTAATATGAATCATGTAGCAACAAAATCATATAGTAAGAAGAAGCACGTAGCAAGTAAAGGCATTAAATCAGTGAAGACACATAGTATTGTAGTGAGTGAAAGCATGTAGCAAGTCAAGGTATTTAACAAGTAAAATCATATGATAGGTAGAAGCAAATGGTGAGTGAAGACATGTAGTAAGTAAGTGCATATAGTGAGTAAAGACTTGTAGCAGGTTAAGGCATCTAACAAGTAAATCATGTGACAATTAGAGGCATATAACAGGTATTGGCTAATAACAAGTTAGGCATGAATTAGAAGAGGACATGTCGCTGAAGTAAATCAAGTAAAAGTGTAGGTGTACCAGTAACAGACAAGGTAAAGACATAACTAAAATGTAATAGGCCAAAGGAAAATCACAGAGGTAAATACGTAAGAAACTCGAATGGAAAGTACCACACAAAACAATGAATATTAATAGAAACCAAAGCAAAGGATATGTAAGTACTTAACGAATGTGTACTCATCCAACTTCCTTTGCTTTCACACGATAATAACCAACAAATAATCTCATTTCAAACCACACACAATTACTCATCATGCCAACGTCATATCCTTGTGCCAAACATAACCCTAAGGGCCCAATCTTTACACATATTATGTATAAAGGAACTCAAGTGACAAGATAATAATATGTATAAATGGATGTTCAGGATGCTATGGTCAAATAAGTATGTAAACTAATAGAAAATAACATATTAAATCCTTTTTAAGATACCATATGTTTTAACATTATTTCTAACACAGATATTGGGTTTATTAGTTATAGAATTGAATAAAGCATAAGTCAAAAAATCATCAGCTTCATCAAAGTACAAAGAAAGTATATAATTTCCCCCTCCCGAGCATGAAAAGCTCCAGCACATGCATATACGCTCGTCACCTCATATATACATTACCCCCGTATGTGGCAACAATATCATTTAGTAGGAAAAAATTCATCAACAAAGCTTAGGAATACACTTACCTTAAATAAGCTAAATCGATACACTTGAAGTTCCATCACGCACAAATAAGCCTCTAAACTGCCTGAAACTAGACAAAAGCAACTCAAAATCATCAACTAATGCCATAGGAAGAAAACCCAAAGGTCAAATCTTTAATTAATTACTCAAAATCAACCAAAAGGTCAATCTGGGTCCGCACCTCAGAACCCAACAAAACGCACAAATTCTGATAACTCATTTGAATACGAGTCCAACCATACTAATTTCATTCAAATCCGACTCTGAATCGATGTTCAAATCTCAAATATTCAATTTAGAAAAGATTAGATAAAATCCCCAAATTTCTCTTTTGATATTATCAATCAAATGTCAAAATTGAAGATGGAATCATGTAATATAATCAAATCCGAGTAGAAAACACTTACTCCAATCCATGTGGTAAAAATACTCCTCAAAATCACCCAAATTCGAGCTCCCCAACTAAAAATGTGACAAAATAATTCAAATTTCAAAAACATAGTACTTATAGATCTTCTCAATGGATTCCTTTCACGAACACGGAGGAATCATCGCGTTTGCGATGAAAAAAATGCACTACCACAAAATAACACTATGCGTTCACGACATTACCCTTGCGAACACAATGCACACAACTTCCAGACCTTCGTGAACGCGTAAACAACATTGCGAACGCGAAGAAGAACCCCCCATGACTGCCTAGCCCAACTTATCTCTACGCGAACACGTAGACACTGTCGCAAACGGGAAGGCTTAAAGCCTAAACCACCGCGAATGTGATACTTGTAGCACGAACACGAAGAATGGCAACTCCTAATACTACACGATCGCGACATCACGATCTCGATCACGAAGAACAAATGGGGCATCAGAAACCAGCAGTGCCAAAGAACATATAAATGATCCGAGACTCGCCCGAGCCCCTCGGGACCCCATCTGAACATGCCAACAAGTCTCAAAACGTAACACAGACCTACTCGAGGACTCAAATCACACATAAAAGACATCAAATCCATGACTCGTACCTCAAATCAAACTTAATGAACTTTCAACTTTCAAACCTCGTGCCGAACCATATCAAATCAACTCGGAATGAACTAAAAATTTTCACACAAGTTCCAAATAGTATAATGAACCTATTCCAACTCCCAAAATCAAAATCTAAACCCGATAACATTAAAGTAAACTCCTGGTCAAACCGATGGACTTTCCAAACCTTCAAATTGCCAACTTTCGTCAAATAGTGCCGAACCATTTAAAAACATCCAAATGCAAATCCGGGCATATGCCTAAGTAAAAAATCAGCATCCGGACCTTACAGAACCATAAAAATTTCAATCCGAGGTCAAATACATAAAAGTTAAACTTGGTCAACTCTTCCAACTTAAAGCTTCCAAATTGAGAATCATTCTTCCAAATCAATCCTGAACCACTTGAAAACCAAAACTGACGACACACACAAGTCATAATACACCATATGAAACTACTCAATACCTTAAACTGTCAAACTGAATGCAAATGCTCAAAACGACCAATCGGGTCGTTACATTCTCCCTCACTTAAACATACGTTCATCCTCGAACGTGCCAAGAGTTGTTCCAAGGCCATCATATCACTGTATAAACTCACCATGCACATACCCATGGTTGATCCCAAGTCACTGATCACGCCCAACTGTGCCTTATAAAAGACAAAGCGGTCGTTGCAAATATAATCCGGTTTAAAGTCCGGAGTCGAATCCTCAGGGAATTAACCTACCTATTACAACTCTCAGTGATGCTAATGTAAGCTCAGACACTTTTTCAGGTGCAATATTTTTATCAATAATTGTTTGGATTTATTAACTAAAAGGACTTATATTAAAAACTAAAAATATTTAATATTAAAGATAAATTAATAGTAGAAATATCTAGGGCAGTGATTTCCCCAATTTGCTAAACTAATTTTGACTCTTTTGATATACTCTCATTGTGTTACTCTATGAGGATTATGAGCTATGGGTTATTGTAATTATCTCTCGATCAACTACAATAATTTACTAGAGCATTATCTCGGACTACTCTAGTTGATAACTTATGCAACTCTAATTTATCCCATCAAAGTTTCGTTATCTCTAACCCCACTTTTAAATTCAAGTAATGAATCTCTTCAATTACCCAAAAGTGGTGTTGTTCAACAACAATCTAACCTGGTATTCTTTCTCAAGCAACACAAAGCAATTAGACATGATTAATCAAGGCCATTCAATTAATCACCATACAAAGCATAGTTAAACAATCTTAGATTAAACCCGGATCAATTATAACAATATTGAGTCAAAACTTCATCTAACAATTGGTTCCATCAACCCTAGACGGATTGTTTAGCTACTCATGCTAAAACACAAAGAAAGCATAAAATAATTCATAATTCCCAAAATAATGACAAAAGATGGAGAATAGAAAAACTCTAATTGTAGCCTGGTCTTCTCACACTTGTTCTTGCCTCCAAAGTCAGTCTCAAAACAAGCCTAAACTTTCTTGGACGAGTTTATAGGGTTAGGCTAATTTCTTCCATTTTTTGCACTTAAGTCCCTGCAATTGCTGGGCTTTTTCCGGATCGACCGCGGCCGCGGTGGTTTGCATGAGTTCTGCCTCGCATTGTTTTGCCCACCGCGTTCCAACCGCGGTCGACCACGGTCGCGGTGGGCTCCACTCCAGCCCTCTTCTCCTTTTTCTTGATTCTTTTCACTCGGGTTCTTCTTGATTGACCTTATACTCCCGCGATTGACTGCAAAACGCTCCAAAGTATCTTCCGGGCATGGATTATTTCCCGCAAAGCATAAAAACACTATTTAGAGAATTTTGTTGTCATTTTTTAACTTAAAACAACACTAAAGTATGATTCATTAAGAGTGTAAATAGCGTCTATATAGCCTACTATCAGTCACCCCAATTCATGTAAGCATGAAAACATGATATAACTGAAGATCCTTGCTTCAACCTTAGCCCACAAACCTTAGAATCAAATCTCTAACCTCTGAAATCCATTACAAGCCCGATTATCGCAACCGAGCGATGCGCAAGTATGAACAAGCTGTATCAAGCCATAACCATAACTCAAGATATAATCACATGATATACTGCATATCCCAGATACCCATAACAATAACTTCCAAGCACAACGGTTGCTCATTAACAAACCTAGTGCCGATAACAAACCTTATATCAACTGAAACCTCATTTCGAACCTTCATGATGCTGCTAATGATAACAAAAATATGCAAGAACTCGTAACCACCCATGAAATCATCAAGTCAAGAAGCTTTGTCATCCGACAAGGACCATTACCAAATTCTGAGAGAAAATATGGTATCATCCTCTCAAACATTCCTTATTCCAATATGATAGTACAAATCTCAAGTCTAGAAACATCGCCTCACCCAATACAAGCAGCCTAATCGATAAATCACACCCAAAAACCACGTGGAACCTCAAATAACATGGTTCGTACACCAAACAAGCAAACTCATATATATCCTAAAATGGAAAGAAAGCAAGGTACGAGGACTATCCAACAAGTACAACTGATATAACAACAAAACATAATTTCATGAACTCATCCCATGAAGGGAAAATAAAACACGAAGGAAGGGTATCCCATATAACTTCGTTGCGACCCGCGACCCGATCCCAAATATATCAATCCACATAGGGATACCCATCGAGCCAAAATGCTCGGGCTCACTAATCACATGTGCGTAAACATCAAGCACGGTAGCCAAATAAGTAAATAACCTTCCACAATTCCATAGCAACTGATCCATAACACATAACGCCAGTTACCCAATTCTCAACATTTCTTCACAATCTGCAATCAAGGAATAGTATGCCTACGAGGACATCCAATCTCTAAACCTCATGAATATCAGAATATCCATATCCGATCTCAACTCCGCTACTCAAATGGTTGATACATCACTCATACTCCATCATCTTACAGAAAATACCCACATAGATCTTTTGCGCCATGTAGCAAAAACCTGAGCCTCAGTTGCCCAAAATCAGGTGATCACCATAACACTAGCCAAGCATCCGCAAGTCAAAACACGATGCACCTACTAAAATGTGCACTCTACTCTGATGACATCAAATAGTACCAGCATTTTCTTAAACATTTGAAATCGTCCGTGTCATCAAGAACTCATATCCTTCCCTTCAAAACCAAATCACAAACTTGAACTCGCAACTTTCAATCCCGCACAACGCACACAATCATCATGCTAATTTGTGAGAATACAAAAAATTCATAATCAACTCTGAACCACAAGCAAGATGAACACCCCATCGACCAAGTACATTCCATTTAACTCCATTCAGGAGTACATCACCACATGCAACACACCTTCTATACCTGTAGAAGACATCAACCCCGAGCCATGGCCATGGCCATGACCATGACCATGACCATAGTGAATTATTCAGAACTCGTTAACACATAATCAAGTCATCAGAGCTGGTCTCCTCTCTAACTCAACCGAGTCACACAGACTACCAAATCCAAACGTAACTTAATCTGATATGCTCTCCCTGAAGGAACCTTCTGCGAATCCAAAGTTGTTCCTTGTATCTCTCTATTATTTCCATGTAGAATCATTCTTGATATAAAATACCGTAGATCTGGTCACCTTTCACTACCAATCTCGATCTCTAATCATACATGAATCCAAAAATCCTCAGTTGCCACATATGAATCTTAAACTCATCAGGACCTTCTCGATAGTCATACACCTTGCTCAAATTCCCACTACACAACTAATACACACCGAATAACCTGTGCTTCGCCAGCACCCGAATAACCAAAAGAAGCAACCAAGCAATTTCTTTTTCTTGCACACTGCATCCACAACGAGCCTCAAACCTGAATCTTTACCAAGACCTCTATATACCCATAAGTCATATTACATCATGCATCCACTGATCCCTTGCTCGAAATCATAATCAATAAAACTTTTCTTAAATCATAGCCAATCCACATGCACATCCTAGTCCAAGGACTAATACAACACATGACCATGCAATTCGTTTGTCAATAACTAACACCCTACTTAGCTCAAAGTCGTAGAACACATTGTCGGTAATCCACAATACCATTCCTTCGTAGTTGTTGCGGCTCCACATCGCGAATTAGCTGAATACTTCATAAGCTTATTTAACACTTGTCATAACGAAGACACTGCCAAGAGCATACTCATCCTTGTGACAATCAAGCCAATTTTTTTGAATGCTCTAAAATGATAATAAATGCACTCCACTAAATAGAAACGTCATACAAAACACATGACCTCAAAGTTTCAAAGCAGGAGATAGCCAATTGGTTGGACTCAAATCAACACATTCCCATGACCCCACCACGATCACAACAACTAGGCACCAGATTAATCCTCCCCGAGTCTACACTCTTCGACAAGATATAATAATCTGTTTCAGCCCACAAATGAATAACTGAAAGATCTACCAATACATCAACATCAAAGCATGGACAACATATCGCGTCGGCAATCAAGCACCCACAACCCTTCTAGTATGTCCACAACATCACCAGTCATCGTGCACAATATTAATTGGTTCTCAACATCGTATATGAATGAATATGAAGAATCAAAGTCACAAGTTTCAAGCTGAAAGAAATTCGCACGATAAGGAAAGAAGGAAGGGAAGTTTCTTAAATGCCATGTAACTTCTCGAAGATAGGTATGGCTATCATCATACTGATCCACAAGACTCTACTAGAGATTTACTCATGACTCATAGAACCTACAAACCTAGTGCTCTGATACCAACTTGTCATGACCCAAATCTGCCTAATCGTGATGGTACATAACACTAATGTTAGGTAAGCCAACATAAAACACGGTAATTCAAATGATAAATAATTAATAATAAGGAATTAAATAACTGAATTTTATAAAACCTCCCAGGTACCGGTAGTACAAGTCATGAGCCACTATGAATTAGATTTAAAAAATCAAAATAAAGAAATAGTACAATATTTGTTTGAAGTTTACCTGAATAGAGTTTAAGTCCTAAACTACCATGAACAAAGGGTAGCTTGAATCTGGAATACTGAGACGTCTTCTGTGCAAGGTTTCGTATTCTACAACTATGCAGCTCCAAGATCTGCACACAAGGTGCAGAAGTGTAGCATGAGTATAATCGACCCCATGTACTCAGTAAGTATCTTAAACTTCGGTGAAGTAGTGGTAACGTTTTAAGTTAAAAGATACCTACTTATATTTGTACCTATGCAGGTGATAAGCAAAAAAACAAATACAAGAAAAGATACACATATATTCACGTAATGCATGGAACAAGAATACAAATGGTAGAATGCCCAGAATATCATCACTTTTCGGTCTCACAACACGATACAATGACAAGAATCAAAGGACATGAATAACCATAATACATGTTCTTCTCCGTTGCAGCACGCAACCCAATTCCCAAAATATACATATTAATCTCATATCTCATATCAATACCGTTGTGGCGTGCAAGCCGATCCCCCATATATATGTATCAATACTATTGCAACGTATAACCCGATTCCCCATATATATATATATATATATATATATATATATATATATATATATATATATATATATATATATATTAGTCATTATTGCGACGTGTAACCCAATCCTCAATACCAACAGTATCATATGAAATTACAACAACAACCAAATGCGGGAAAAGTTCACAACGCAACACTAAGAAAACGAGCATGCCGTATCTGACTAAGTAATATGTCTCAACTGAGTATAATGGGTAGTCCAATATAAAAATCTAGTCCACTATATATAATGACAAGGCTTCCACAAGGTATATCACACAAGCAATCTAATTCACCCTAATCCGATTAAGCAAAGAAGAGTAGTAAATGAAACGAGAAAAGATGTTTATCAAGTAAGAACAGGAATCAAATGGACACATTCAATATAAGAAATCATGTAGCAATAAGAAGCACGTAAAAAGTAAAGGCATTTAATCAGTGAAGGCATATGGTAAGTGGAGACATATATCAGGTTAAAACATGTACTAAGTGAAAGCATGTATCAAGTTAATGCATTTAACAAGTAAAAGCATATGGTAGATAGAAGCATATGGTGAGTGAAGACATGTAGTTAGTGAAGTCATGTAGTGAGTGAAGACATGTAGCAGGTTAAGGCATCTAACAAGTAAATCACGTGAATACTAGAGGCATGTAACATGTATTGACTAATAAAAAGTAAGGCATGAATTAGAAGAGGACATTTAGCAGAAGTAAATCAAGTAAAAGCGTAGGTGTAATAGTAACAGACAAGGTAAATACATAACTATAACTGTAACAAGCAAAAGGAAAATCACACAGGTAACAACATAAGGAACTCGAACGGAAAATACCACACACAACAACGAACATTAACAGAAACCAAAGTAAAGGATATACAAGTACTTAACGAATGTGCATCACAAAAATCCAACTTTCTTTCCTTTTCACACGGTAATAACCAACAACCAATCTTTCACGATCCAAAATCTACTATAGGTCGTGATGGCACCCAACGCCGCTGTCAAGCCAACGATGATTGATCCCCTTATTACTCATTTTTATTACTTTTGAAATCATAAGTTCCATTAATTAAATAGTATGAAATAGAATTTACATAGTGAAACAATGATAATTACGTGAACTACCATACTAAAAATCCAGTTGGAACCCCCAAAACCCAGTGTCACAAGTGCATGAGCATCAACTAGGAAATATGATAACATACAACATCTGTCTAGAATACAAATTCGACAGGAGAATGTAAATAACTATGATGGAGACTCTGTATGCTTTGATAAATTCTCATTAACCTTTTATAATTCCTCTATCAAGTTCCTATATGATTTGAGCAATTAAATTAACAAGTAGGGTGCAAACATCGCAAGTATAACATGATTTGGGTCCTAGACTACCCAAACATAAGCATAATTAGTAGCTACATACAAACTCTCGTCACCTCGTGCGTACGCAGCCCCCACAAATAGAAGCCCATATTAAATCAATTCACCTATGGGGTTAATTCCCTCTTACAAGGTTAGAAAAGAGACTTACCTCACTCCGAAGTTCCATAATCGGCTCCAAAGCTTTTCTAACAACTCAAACCGGCGCTCGTTGCTCCAAAACTAGTAAATAAATGTGAAATTCCATGAACATAATACTCTAATACTCATAATAAATTAATTTATAACAATTTCCAACTCCGCTCGAAAAATAGATAAAGTCACCTCGGGCCCTGCCCGGATTCCAAAAATTTTTGAAGATAATTATTACCCATAACACTACTGTAACGACCCGACCGGTTATTTTGAGCTCTAGCGCATCGTTCAGCGGTTTGAAGTTGTGAGCAGCTCCATTTCAGGTATATGACATTTAGGTGTGGTCGGAATTGAATTTCGGGAAGTTCAGAGTTGATTTGGAAAGAAAATTCTCATTTCAGAAGCCTTAAGTTGGAAGAATCAACTAAGATTGGAATTTTGAGTAAATGACCTCCGAATCAGGATTTGAAAGTTCCATCAGGTTCGTATTTTCAAGGGTGGCTGCTTCTAGGCAAACCTCCTGGCTGTCTCTGCACCCCTACCTCCTTTGAATACTAGAAGAAAATCACCTAGACCTAACAAGATTAAGTGAATACCTAAAATTGTGG